>JANDBE010000051.1:11190703-11206274 GCA_024320915.1 Erigeron philadelphicus
TAAAGTTCCCCAACTTGACTAAAATCAAGGGACAAGATTCAAAAATTAACTTTAAATCTTGTCCTTTGATTTTGATCCAAAGGTCAAAGTTGTTTAAACTTTACCCCTAAAGTTATTAGGGAATTACAACTTTAGGGAACCTCCATCCGAAATCGGATAATATGATAATATTTAACCTTTGGATAGAAATCAGTGGTCAAATTTTAATAATCAAGTTTAAATATTGACCATTGGTTTTAATCCAAAAGTTAAAATTCTTCTAAATTTACCAATAAAATTGATACAACTTTAAAGAATCTTTATTATTATTTCTACTTCTATGTGGTTCTTAAGAAGACATCATATTATTGTGGTTGTTCGTCAAATTACATATTATATGACGAACTTCAATTTGTTTAACGTCACACAACAAACTTCGAAAACTTTTTTAAAGTAACATCCAGATAAAACATATTCAAAATGATATTGTTACTTTAGTATGAGATGCATGTCTTTAACGAGTTCTTAGTAACATTTTAAGCTATGGAGTTTCGAACCATGATAATGGTAGCTTTTCTTATCGGCTATCTAGGATGTAAGTTCGAGTTTTTTTTGGGAAAAAAAAATAAATCTAAGGTTCAATTTGGTATGGATGAATTGAAAATTATTTTGAATTTAATTGAAATACAACACTATCTCCTTTTAAGTTTTAATTTTCGATATTGAGATGCATGATGTACAATACATCAAGAACACATTAGATCCATAACCTATATTACTTACCGTTGTCGCCATCAATCGCTCCCGCTGACGCTTGTTGCCGCCACCCGTCATCGCTACCACTATCGTCGCCATTACATACCGCTGTCATTAGCAGTCACCGCCCGTCATTGTCATTACACTGTACGCGAGTTGGGGCATGCGTGTTGTGGCGATTAAACGGTGATAACAATACAAAATAATGATAGAGGAATTTATATGTGTTCGTATAAATTAGAAGGGAGAAAAAAGTTACTGTATTTTAAATCTTAATAGGATGTTTGTCTGATTGTGTTTAGAGATATAACTAAAGGGAATGTTTAAATTAAAGGCAAAGGCAATATAAAAATATTGAAAAAATTGTTTAAATTTTCTAAAATATAAGGGTATAGATAGGAAGAGGATTTCCTCAAGTTATTTTCCCAACTTGACTCAAGTTGGGGAAATCTTGACCCTTAATTCAAAATCAAAGGCTAAGATTCAATGATTATGTTTGAATCTTGACTCTTGATTGAAAATAAAGGACCAGGAATGTTAGGCTAACTTGAGTGAATCCTCATCCATGTAAATAACTCTGTAAAGAAAAACTTTTAAGAAAAAAGGAAAAAGGAAGGGAGAATCATCCTCCTTGCATTTCGTTATCATCTTTTATTACCATCAAACCTAAGCCACGTTTTCAATTTCCAGCCCCACCATCTTTCGCCGGTAAAACCCCTCTTCTTCTCTCTTCTTCATTTTCCACATGTTTATTTTTTCTCTTCTATACATATTTGTTACATATATCTTCTGTGCATAGTCACAAACTAAGCCTTTTTACTTGTAGCTAAGAAAAGAAGAAAAATTTAAAATAGATAGAAATATGATAATCAGATTGCTCCCAAAACCATCAATTATAAGCTTCATCACTGCCACTAATCGTTCCTTTTTACTTCTTAGGTCAAACCTTTGCCCTGTTCGAGGTCAACATTTTACTTTCCATATTCACCGTTTTTTTTTTTTTTTTTAATATATATTTTTTTGATATGGGTTGGTTTAATTTTGTGCTAATTCAAAAACCCAGTTTTCAAAATTTAATCTTGACCCATTTTTTGATTTGGGTCATTTTTTTATCTTGGGATTTTTATAAAGAAGTTTTATTTGTTTTTTTTTTATCTGGGTTGGTTTAATTCTGGGTTACTTTAGAAACCCAGTTTTCAAAATTTAAGCTTTACCCACCTTTTGATTTGGGTAATTAAATTTGGGATTTTTTACATTATGGTTAATTTTGAATTTTAATATATATTTTGTTTGGGTGGGTTTCAGGGAAATTGAAGAAAAGTTATGGGATACATTTGAATGTAAGATCCATGTCAGCATCAGCGAGTTCTTCGTCTACTTCGCCTGTACTGTCAGATAAACAAGTGGCGGATAATGTTTTGTTACTAAGTGGTAAAGAGGATGAACATGAAGGTGTTATTGTGGAAATGTGTAAAGATTCATTGCTTGACCCGATTGTGTTTGCTTCTTCGCTTAAAGCTTCAATGCTGCACTGGAAACAACAGGTCAGTTCCTAGTTCCAGTTATATATTGAAAGATATGAGCTTTGCGTTCGTTTACTGAATGTTAGCGTGGTCGATTACATGAGTTTGCGATTGGTTGCACTTGTTAACATATGTAAGTTAAGGAAGAATTTTATGAAATGAGTGACCATGTCTCATGTCGGTTCCTTGTGATGTTGAAATTTGTAAGATAATATGAAACAACCAAACTACATAGCTGAGAACCTAGTGACTGAGGTGAACATAAGTAAAAAACTGAAAACTAACATGACTTGACCTGTGTTGTGAAAATTGATGACCAAACTAAAACCTTATCTGGTCAAACTAGGCAAAACGGGCGGCCGTACAAGCCAATGAAACAAGATATGCAATACAACACCAAATATTGTGAGTAAATGTGAAGCAATGAAACGTGTGATTATAAACTATTTGAAGGACAAAAATAGATACTACATACCACGTTGGTAGACTGTTAACTGGAGAGGGAGACACATTAGTGAAAGCTATTACTTGATGCTAGTAGCACAATTAGATCGTGATAATTGATAGTTTTCGGTTTTAATGGATGATAGCGATCTTGCTATCAGTGACCACTTGAAAACTACCAAGAGTTTCTTTTTGTTACGAAACTATCATTGCGAAGCTTCTATGTTTGACTATCATCTCTTCCAAGACGAAGTCTCATACACGACTTAGATTATAATTGGTATAATATTGTATTTTTATGGACATGTATGTAATTTGATCTATCAATGGTCAGGTCTTGATCTATATATGGTCTGATCTGATCTATGTATATAATCCATTGGCCAAAATAGTTGATCCCTAATTCAATAAGCAATAAAAAAGATTGATCCATCTAAATGGATCGTGACACAAGTTGATCAGGTTGGTTTCATATTTTAACACTTTAAACATCTCCAACCAATTCACCCAAACATCATTCTAACTCTCTCACCTGGCCTCCACACCCCACCCCAACCTTTTCTCCTTTTTAGTTCTTAAATATATATTAAATGCTCACAACCAAATATTTTTATTCATCTATAGTATCATCAAGACACATCTTATATAACCCTGGTGATTATATGATGAAGTATGATTGGACGAAGAACTTTAAATAATGTGAATAATTTTGATGACAATGAAGTGTCAATTTTGCATTTGCATAATGATGCTTTTAGACGACTGTGACTGTCAACCCGTTTTGCCCGTTCTTGTAACTATTTTATATTTTTTAACTCATATGACGTCAAACACTACCCAAATCCCATTCTTGAATGAAGGTTTCGAAATTGCCACCTCTACAGCACACACAAATCACTAACGATTTTTGGAATAGAATAAGAAATAGCGGTTGTCATGCATCAAAGTAAGCGATGTTGGCTCCATTTATTTTCGAGAAAGAGAATATGGTTCTTTTTATGCCTTGTTAAACATAACAACATTCCTGACTTTCTTGTCATATTGGGTGATGTTGGATTGATAGATATTAACTTACGTTATGTTCACATGACATGTTACATAATTTCTGATTTTTTAGATGTTGCTATTTGTGTTAGTTTCAACTATTGGTCGATGTTGAGTGGTGCAAAAATGGGTACGTTGTGTAGTGGGTCTAATTGGATTTTGGTTGAAATCTTTAAATTTGTGTTTCTGATTACCAAAACTATACAATTACAACTACACATTAATGTCCGGATTAGTGGTTTAGGATTTCGTAATCATTATAAATAAACATTGGGTGACTTTGATCCGTTTGAGTTAAAACATAACCACAATCTATACATTAATGGTCTTTTATCTCTAAACTTTTGCTATGAAATTTGGAAATATCACTACTGACCATATCCTGACGATAATAGCACAATTAGATCATGCAAAAAGATTGCTTTAGGTTTTATTGATTGTGACCTTGCTTTCGGATTATCACTGGAAAATTACCAAGAGTATTACTCTGTTGCACATATTATTCTGTTGTGAAGCTTGTATGTTTGACTATGGATCAAATATCTCCTCCAATGATGAAGTCTCATACATGACTTGGATAACGTTTGATTGGTATGGACGTGTATGTAAGTAGGTCTATCAATGGTTTGGTTTTGATCTATTTATCATTCAATTGTTTGATCCATATAGAATAACCCAATGGTCATAAGAGTTGTTTCATAATAAGGATTGACCCATTTAAATGGATCATTACTCAGCTTGATCATTTCTTTTAGTATTATTTTGACACTTTAAACATTGCTGACCTATGAACCCAAAATATCATTCCAAATTTCCCACCCACCCCAACCTATCCTCCTTTTCAGTTCCTGATTTAAAAACTCAATTAAATATATACTATTCAACTATAGACGTATTTCTATATAACGTGAGTGGTTTTATGACGGCTGATTATAAAGTATAATTGGACAACAAACTTTCAATAATGTGAATACTTATGATGACAATTAAATGTCAACATGCATTTTGTATAGAAATAATTGTAAACATGTTCCTGTGCAAGATAAAAAAAGGATTGTTTAATAACATTTCTTAAGATTATGTAAACATATGTATTTGACCTTTACTTTCACAATCTTAAAAAATGATGCATCATCTAATTAGTCGGATGATAGCCATTTAGTTGCCCATGGTGAGTTTAAACCTCAAAGTGTTCAACTGATGTGACAACCCATTGACAGGTCTGGTACATATGGCTAATTATGCGTGACTATTGAGCTCTATGTTGTTGGTACTTTAATGAATTCTGATGGTTGAACTAGCAGCTGTTGAATTTATATAGCCTTGTGCAATGAACAAAAGTACATGTATGTGCAGGGCAAACGAGGAATATGGATAAAATTGCCAATCGAGCTTGTATATCTTATCGAGCCTGTCGTGAAAGTAAGTTGGTGGTTACATTTATTAATTCCTTTGTAGCATTAAGGTAATTGGATGACACAAGGAAGAGTCTTTGTTAAATGATATTTCCAGACCCATGTACCCAACATGAAGGTTAGAGTGACAGCTGGCGATTTCGACCCATTTACTTATGGAAGGGTCTGTTGGGGTTAAGCTCTTATATGAAACGGGTCAAGTTGAAAAGTGTAGCTAAAAGGGGAATAGGTCAAGCGGGTCAAACAGCTTTGACAGTCGGCCAAATTCGTTTTAATTAAACATCTAGATAACTATAGTAATAAATATTATTTATGTAATATAATTAACACATTAATTGTATATTAATTTTTTCTTGAAAATGGCAAACTTTAATACATACTGCCAGACACTAGTTTATGTCAGATCTCTTGTTGCAGGAAGGCTTCAGTTATCACCATGCTGAACCAAATCACTTGATGCTTGTGCGTTGGATTCCTGAAACAGTAAATACATTGCCAGCAAATGCAAGTCATCGAGTGGGTATTGGTGCTTTTGTGACGAATGAAAAGGGAGAGGTATGCTTTTATGTGTATTTTATGATAATTCTAGATATTTTATGTGAAAAGCCACTTTATAATATGTTGTGGCCCCATTTTAAGGTCTTTGACCATGTGAGGACCCACCTGGGTGGCTGGGTTCGAGTCCCACTTCCCACATTTGTGGGGTTGGATTAATAGGGGATTTTTCGAGAGTCTTGGGTATAATCTCAGGCATGCATGCAATTTAGGAGTAGATGTAGATTAGCATGTCACTAAAAAATAATAATAATAGTAATAAATCTTGATATACTCTTTTTGTAACATCCTTCTGGTTTTAGGTTTTGGTGGTTCAAGAAAAAAGTGGAAAATTCCAAGGAACCGGCGTATGGAAGTTTCCTACTGGAGTTGTTGATGAGGTACACACATTTTTGGTAAATTGCCCATCACAAATTTAAAAGTTTATTTAGTATTTATGAAAGAATTTTAATTTTCTGTAGGGTGAAGATATTTGTGATGCTGCGGTTAGAGAAGTTAAAGAAGAGACTGGAGTAAGTTGCAATAGCTGATACTCTGGTTGACTTATGATATAATACTGAAAAAAATTCCAGATTTTGAACTGAAAAGTATCATCTTTTCGGGAACTAACTTGATGTTAATGATGGTTCAGATTGATGCCAAATTCGTGGAAATTTTGGCATTCAGGTAGACTATATATTTGGAACGCATTAGATCTTCCTTTTTTTTCAAGCTTGAGTAACAATTCTACACACATACAACATACAATCTAAAACCACATCCTACTTTTCGACTCTTGATGCTTTTAGGGTTCTTCATTTTGCAGACAAAGCCACAAGTCCTTCTTTGACAAGTCAGATTTATTCTTCATGTGCATGTTGCAACCATTATCTTTTAACATCCAGTTGCAAGAAAGAGAAATAGAGGCAGCCCAGGTTAAAATTCAGTAGGGAACATAGATAATAAGGATATACTTTAGAAGTGGCAATATGGGTTGAATTGGTATGTGTCAAAATGGGTTGAGTTGGGTCTGGTAGTCCATTTGATTTTTCTTAAAACGGTTAATGTGCTAACTATGATTACAATATAGTTATCTAAATCTAAACGATTTTGGAGGTTATAGTCTTATAGGCATCAAGATAAAATGGTGCAGGAGATCCAAGCCCTTGACTTGTTTCGTCCTTTTTTTTTATAATATCTTTTATTTTGATATTACTAGCATTTGTCTAAGTGGGACTTCTTTGACTTATTTGATTGCTCGATATTCATATACAGTAATACACAACCCAAATTGATCCTTGCCGAAATTGCCACCTCTTGTATTATGAATGAAAATTTTGTTTTAGCTTTGTTTATCTTAAAGAGTCTTGGTTATATGATATATAGTGGATGCCATTCGAGGAATATGCTGCTCAATCATTTGTCCAGAAGCATGATCTTCTCAAGTATATGGTGAAGATATGCATAGCAAAGAGAGATGGAAACTACAATGGCTTCTCTGCTGTGCCTACAGTCACCAGTTTCTCTAAAAAGCAAAGCAACCTCTACTTCAACACTAGGGATGTTAGCTAGCTCTTAGTTTATATCTAAAAAACGGAGGATGTTTTTCATGTTTCCAATGGAGGGCGAGTCTTTGATTTAGATGGGCGAGGTCTAATCATTATGTTTTTATTAGATCATGTATTTGACACATATCTTCATACTCTACAAATATTGTTTATTGACAGGTTAACCCTTATTGACATGAGTCACCTTTTGTTGAATTAGTTTATAAGAAAAAAATTTATTCAACGTTGGAGCAACAAATGAAAAGTTTATCTTGGAAAAGATATGAAGTAAGGATGGTTAGAGTAGGCTTGACCATAAGAGTTTAGGATTGCATGAGTTACTTGGTTGGTTACCTACCTAATCTTCTTTATTTTTTGTGGTTATCTTCCTCTCCAACTTATTGTGTTTGTGTATCCCTTCATTGCTTCCAAAAAAACTATCATGTGGTGCCAAGGAGTTGATAACGGTCAAAAGACTAAAAACCCCTTGCCATCAGCACGATTTGGTTCAGCTTATTTGAAAAATAAGTATTGTCCAAATCAGTAATCCATCGCTATTTAAAGAAACATTCACAAATGACTCTAAATACTACAGTACCAACTATGGTATGTAATACATGAAATTATCATATCATTTGTATTGTGGGTATAAAGTATAAACTGTAAATGTAACATATGGTTTGTCTCTAATATTGTAAATTGAACCACACTTATGGGTCAGATAATGTTCCAAAATTGCTGGCCGGGTAATAGATGGTCCTGCCCAGTCAAACCGTGAACGACCGAGTTTAGTTTTAAGAAACTCATGGTAAGCGAGTACATTCGTGAAACTCAAGTCTCCATTAAGAAGGTAACAATAATAAAAGTGCCATTTTCATAACATGATCTACACATTCTCTAGACTAGATTAAACCAATAAATTAACAATTAATTAAAAAGTACTTTGTTTTAGGCAATGAGTAAAAACCAAGAAAAAGTAAAGTGTCACAACCTTGTTATTCTCCTCATTAATTTATGGTTCACTAAAAATCTTGACAAGCCAACTTCTCCTTTCTTTCTCATGTGTAGTTAGACAATATATTTTGTGGTATATTGCCAATCCAAATTGGGTACAAGGCACTGGTCAAAGGTTATAGTAGGTATACAACCACAAGAACATTGACAAAATAGTATTTCTTTAATATTTGGTAGGCCCTACTAAAAAAACTTAAAACCCCATGCATAAGCTTTAGCATTAGTATCACATATAAAACTTACAAGTCAGGCTGGTGGCTTTTCATTTTCTTTCTCTCATTGCTTTAATCCTAAGTTTTTGCTTATGTATACACAAATGCAAAAGATGATGACTAATTTTCAAGGGTACACCAATATCATGACAATCTTGTTTTTCATTTGTTTCGTTTCTTTCGGGGCTTTCACAACTGCTGCAAGAAATGATATTATGTCGGAGTTCTCTACAAGTGATGAGTTTAGAAGGGAAGTTGGATACGGGGAGGAGAAGCTCTCTACGGTGCTGGTAACCGGCTCAATTCTCTGTGATGCTTGCTTGGATCAAAATTCTCTTCTTCAATCATATCCCATCTCTGGTATGTGTCGTTGTAGTTCTTGACTTATCAGTTCAAATAAAGATGAAATTATGGATTTACTATAACGTGCCAAAACGATTGTTTTTAGTAACGCTGGAAATTCGCAAGGGACAAACTTAGTCGTGTTTGTGACGCCGATTAATTCTTATGATTACCCGGGGTAAAATATCAAAATTTTGTCAATTTACAAGGAAAAGACTCGCTACACATGAAAAACTGTCTATTTTGTTTGGCTTGGTTAGTTACTTTTTTAAAATGAGTACAAAAACTGTGTTATAACCATAAATGGTCACTTATCAAAATGACCTAGGAAGCTTTAGATATTTGATATAAAATTGAAATCAATTTGGATACTACCCATTTGACCTGTTTCCCTCAAGGAAATTTTTGTATTCGAATTTCTACACAGGGATAAACTGTTAACTGAAATCAACCATCATAAGGAAAAGGATCAAAATTGCTAACTCTAAGTCTCTAACTAAGGATATTAAAGAGTACTTTACATTCTAATAATAAATCCATATTGGAATTATCAGGTGCATCAGTCGCGGTTTCATGTGATACTAGCAGGAAGACAAGTGAATCAGATTGGGTTAGAGCCACAACCGATGAATATGGGGACTTCCTCATCGATCTTCCTTCCCATCTTCATGCAATACCAAACATGGAAAAGAAGTGCTTAGTGAAGATTCTTGAGCTGCCAAAGGACTCACCCTGCCACCAAGCTTTAACCGGTGAACACAGAGGGATTAAGTTTTTATCAATGGACAATGGATTTCGAACTTACACGGCCCATGATATTCACCTGACAACCAAATATTCACAGCCATGCATGAAGAAACAAGCCACAGTCTAGGATGAAACATCAATACTGGCCACAACTTATGCTAGAAGGCGCTTCAGTCACAACAACGAGTTGTGGAACTCGACCTTGTTTCTTATGCTTATGGTGTTCCGTTTGTGCGTGTTTTTGTCTGCGTGTGTATGAGTGCAGTCGACTCTGGTCCCAGAAAGAGGATGTACATATTACCGTTATATCAATACTGAAACAACTTACATGTATTTGATAAGAAAATCCAATCTTTGTGTTTTACTATTCATGGGTATTTTATTCTTCATTAGGTTATAAAACAAGCAGTAACTTGAAAGAACTGTAAACAATCAACAACACCCGCACCATATAGAATTTATGATGTCCTTTAGAAACGAATTACGCCCATTTTACCAATCAAAGAACCCACAAAATGGAACATTATACTATTCTGTGAACCAAAGATGGCAAATAGCCAAATTTTATAAGACTTGCAGAAAATAAATCTAATATTCTTGCATACTTGATATTTGTACATAGAACAACATCATCAAGGTATAAACTAAACAGTAAAAACACCATTTAAATTAAAATATGATTTTAGTCGAGTAACAATTCATCAGGACTCCTGAGTAGTAGTCGTTTGCTTAGGGGACGACATAATGTAGTTGGCAACATCAGCACAGCATTTCAATTTATCTGCTTGCTCATCTGGGATCTCAATGGAGAACTCTTGCTCAAAAGCCATGACAAGCTCCACCCTGTCCAGGCTATCTAAGCTCAGATCTTCCTGAAAATCTGCTGATTCGGTGACCTGTTTAAGGTCATATCCAAAATTGAGTGATTTGGTGGCAAGAATTTTATTCTATTTTTAAACAAGAAAGAGACCTTGACGTTTCACTTGAATATTAATATGGGTTTCGTCTCAATGTCACTTATTCATTCACAGGTTGATTAATTGAAAAGTATGCAAACCAACTATGCTCAGATTTCTATTTCACGTCACCATTTCATTTACACTAACAGAAAAGACAATCCAATTCTAAAGTAATCATCTACATTAAACAGTTTCAGACTCCATATAAAGGAAAAAGTCATTATGGTCAGAGTTATAGGAACATCTATTGCCACATTGTATTAGAAGAAACAACTTACATGTTTTACCTTACATGAAAACTATTTTTTTTATAAAGCAACGCCTTTTATTGATGCAAAAAGACCTGAAGTAGAAATCAAACCAAAGTTGATTACCTTTTTACCAGTGAACTAAATTCCTAGAAATATCTACATTCGACGTCCAAATGTTAAGCATTAACGCTAATAACTTCAAACATGGAGAAACACTAAAACAACCTAATCATATTAATGAGAGTACCTTGGCAGCATCAATCTTGTCAAATTTCCTCACTAGCCCAATCACTCGAGCCTTTACCTCGTCATGACTGGACCCAACGGACGAGCAAAGTTGTCGGTGAAAACTAATACTTGGACTCGCAAATTTGGGTAATATAAGTTGTCTTTTAGATACATTAACGCTTAAATGCCTCAAAACCGAATCCTTTAAGCTTTGCATATTGATCTGAGGGCATTATTAAACAAATAGGACAGTTAACTAGAGCTAAAGATAACATGATTTTATATCTTGCACGTACAAATGTCGTGGCATAATAAATGGACTTTATAGCAACAGCTATTGTAAATACTGTAGATGCACAATATACATATAGGCATTTCATTAAGTTCATTGCAGGGCATGCAAATAAATTCAATTTACCCAATCCTGTTTTTCACGAGGTACTAAGAAGGTGAAATGTAGACAGTATTGCCCCTACCCAAAAGGCGGTCTCGAGGACCTCCGCCACATTTTGCAACAAGTAGGGATCGAACCCTTTCTGTTTCCAACTTGTCGCAAAATGTAAATAAGTATGTTATGTTATCTATCTCACTTTGGTGGGAATGTGGGATGGCCACCAGCCGCTACACTATGGGGAAACCCAGGTTCGAATCCTATCAAAGGCAGGATTAATTTGTGGCTCCTTGACATTATCTTTATTTGGGTTATGTAGGTACCAAAAAGGTACACGGGCCTAAGGGTATCAATTTTCCCTTTTTTTTTTTTTTTATAATTATAATAAGCTACTTTTGCGATTGTCAACAGTGTAGAGTCTAGAACATTAAAAGTGTGTGTTGATTACAATTTTGGATAACCTTTGTTCCAAAAAACTGTTAGGAATATGATATTTGACATATGGTGTCTTCAAGAATACAAGGTTTATATTATTTTTTCTTTACATACAGTATTTATATTAACTTATCATTTAAATATGATTACTTCGACATCATATTGTAATATAAACTAGAAATCATAAGCGGAACAGGGAAAATAAAAGAAAAACCTGTAGTGGTTGTGAGAAATTTTAGGGGATGGCACTAGAACCCTGGCTGCAATGTCTTGGTCAGAGGGTGAAGACGGTGTGAGGTTTATTGGGCCATTTTTAATATATGGGCTAACAAATACTTTCTTGAGTTATTCACTAACCAAAATAAATAGCAGACTGCAAGTCTGCAACCGGGTTGGGGTTTTTGGAAATATTCATAATTGGATTTTGGAATTTTTTTTTCTCTCTCTCTTCTTTTTTTTTTTTTTAATTTTTTTAATTTATTTTAGAGTAAACGGCCTAAATCGTCCTTGTGGTTTACCCTAATAATCAAGTTTCGTCCTTAACTATCTGAAATGACACTGACAGTCCTTTTGGGGAGGATAAGGATCGCATACGGTCCTTTACACAAACGGATGTTTATTCCAATCTGTTAACTTTCTTACATGCTTTTCATGTGAGGGTATTTTTGTCTTTCCACTCTCCTTTTTTCTGTCATTTTCCTCTTCCTTTTCCTTCCCATCTTCCTCTTCTTCTAATACAAACACAATCACCCTAAACCACCACCAAACACCCCCAATCCCCAACCACCACCACATATACATATTTTACCCCAAATTAAATCCAATCAATCCAACTTTGATACACTATTGATGCTACGGTACCCACATAGAAATCTATATATTATTTCTATTCTATTTTCTTTTTATCCTATATTACATTTCAAGTTACAAAACACCCCATATAACACAACGAATATATATGTGTATATATAGATTTATATATAATCCATCCATCTATTTTTTTACTTACAAAAAGTAGTTTCACAACAACTAAAAAATCTCAGAGACATTAATTTGTGTTAATCAAAGGTAACCTCATACTCACAAGCTCAAAGATCTAATGAATCAGGAAGGTTTCTCGCAACGACGTGACTAATTTTCCGGCAGCCATGAATGAAGAAGTTTAGTGATGGTAAAGGCTTAATTGGAAGCTCATACATCGTGCGTTTCTTTTGGTCAAATTAAAAGTGGTTTGTCTTTTTTGGCTGCTCCCCTACATGACTAAAACCACCAACAACTCTAGCCTTCAATTAATCTGGCAGCGGTTTTAGAAGTGGTGTGTCGGTGGTGCAAGTGGGGTAGTGATGCGGCAGCGGTGGCTTTAATAGTGGTGCGACGATGGTGCAGGTTGGGTAGTGACGTGCGGTGGCGGTTTATAAGTGATGCAAACGGTGGTGTGAAGTTGACCGGTTTTATTGACAGTGGTGGTGGAGAAAGTGTTTGTTTAGATCGATCGACATATAAAATCTATATATGGCCGGCGCAAATTTAGATCGATCGAGCTTTATAAACCTTAAAACCACCACCGCCGCAAGTTGTTAAAAAGATATGGCTAGCTTCAAGGAAAACTTTTCTATGTATGACTAACTTAAATCTAGATTTGATTTTAAGATCTTTGAGAAAAAAAAATTCGATTGGATTTGAGGATTGTTACATTAGTATTAAATATATATACTTTGCTCTTTCGATCTGTACCTTAAATACTATCAAATCGTGCTTTTGAATTCGATCTTGAGATTTTCAATGTATATAATTGTGATTTAGAATTGCTTTTCAAAGTTTATTAGGAAATCAAAGTATGATGGTGATGATGGTTGTTGTTAAACATCTGAAAACAAAGAGTTTGTTTGTCAAGATACTTTTTTTCCTTTGATGATGATAGATATGAGAAATAAATTTAAGAATGAAAGTTAAGGTTCTTATAAAGTAAATCTGGATTTATATGTATAGTTTTAGATTATTAGGTATAGAGAAAGGAAGAAGAAAGGATAGAAAGTATGATTAGTGGTCCTTTAGGGGTGAGAATAGACATAAATACCTTCACATGAAAAGCATGTGAGAAAGTTAACGGATTGGAATAAACGTTCGTTTGTGTAAAGGACTGTATGCGATCTTTATCCTTCCCAAAAGGACTGTCAGTGTCATTTCCGATAGTTAAGGATGAAACTTGATTATTAGGGTAAACCATAAGGACGATTTAGGCCGTTTACTCTTTTTTTTATCGAAATTAACTCCCGTAATCATAGGACTAGTAATTTGTTGCACGCTGTGGTCCTTCTATGCACATGGTAATGAAGTTAAGAAGTTCATAAGAAGACATAGTGAGACAGCTAATAACAAATAAGAGACTTTTCACAATAAATCTGGTTTATTGTCCATTTCTACACAAGTATAATAGCAAAGCATTTTCTTCATTAATCTATGGCCTAGCTAGCTTCCTTCTGGGTAAGGTGCTTCCTGATTGGCTAAGCAAAGCCAAAAGGGGTCCACTACTATACCCTTTTCTTCAAGAGGCATTTTTTAGATACAAAAAGATTCGTTTATTCATGCTTATATTCGCGATTTTTAAGAGTAAAATAATAATATCAATATCCGTACATCACAAGAAGAAGAAATCTACAAATTCTTGTTTTTGATTTTGTATTGAAGGGTATGTATATAACACACTTGGCTACAAATTCGAGAAAAACAAATACTTACAAACAATGTTTACAAACATAGATGGACCAATTAAACAAACGAAAAAAAAGAAACTTAAAATAAATCTAGTGGTTTTTGGTTTTCTTTCATCCAATCATGTTTGTAAACATTATTTGTAAACATTTATTTGTAAGTGTAGCATTTATCTTCTTGTAAATACATAATAGTTACTCGATCTTCAATGTTAAAAGTTAAAACACATACGCGGCAGGCCCAATTATTTGTGTTGGACTAAACAGAACAGCCCAATGAGATACTTTTTTTTTTCTATTGAATTAAGAGCCCAACAAACATAAATTCATCATTCATTCATTTTAGAACATATACCATATTCCTTGTTGATTACGAGACTTTCTAAAATACGAGTAACAGTTTTCATAAACATTGATATCCGACTTGACAACAGAAGAAACAAAGGTGGGTGACCCAAATTAAAAAACAAAAAACAAAAAGGGAGGAGAAGAGAAAAACTAGAACGATAGATTTTTCTTTTTCCTTGACGAAAAAAAACTAGAACTATAGTCTGAATTTTAAAGATTATAAAAAGATATCGATGTAACAAACTAGCTAAGTGAACATCTTTGATAATAAAGTAGTGTAATTAAATAGGTTTAGGGAATGACTGGATTCGCCTTAGAATCGTGAAACACTTTCATCATACAAATTTTGACCCTATATGTTGTCTTAGGGTACACAAATCTTTAATTGGAATAAAACAAAGTTATCAATGTCAATATAGGCAACCAAAGTTTAAGTCAGGAACAAAGAACATATATCATGAGTGTATAAAATCGTGTGGATTTTAAGACCAAAATATGCATTTACAATGTATGAAAGCTTGCACCTTTCCAATGGGGCCTTGCCCCGTACAAACGGTAGAAATTCACACTCTACCGTGAATTCTACACGCACTTTACAAGGGGTCCGCACAAAATGGAAAGCTCTGTAAAGTAAAAAAAAGGGGGGGACGCCAAGTGGCATGACCATGGGGGATGGCAAGCCAAACATTAT
>JANDBE010000051.1:11227766-11242872 GCA_024320915.1 Erigeron philadelphicus
CGACCCACTCCCTATGCTAGTCCACGCTTTATACATTAACGTGAAAGATACAAGCAGAACAAAACAAACAAACTCTAATATTGACATACAAGCACGAGAATCAGATATCTCGGATTAGAGACCAAGGAATCTTCCATAGCCGCAACGCTTCTTCAACACGCTTAGTTCTCTTGAAATGGAACGTAAGTAACTTCAGGCGAACCGTTGCAAGAATGATCTCCACAAGTTGACTTGAGATGCGTCTTTTATTATTAAAAATTCTAGCATTTCGCTCCTGCCAAATGAAATAAGTTATCGCTGCAAGCAACAGTTTCGAAGTAATAGACGTAATAGATCTACTCTTGCCAAGAGCGCTAAATGCAGTAACAATAGCGCCCCATTCCACAGCCACATGATTCACACCAGCGTTCGCACACACGTCTTTCCAAACCTGCATAGGATACGAGCACTCAAAGAACAAATGAGTGTGAGAGTCAGGTAACGACTCACAAAAAGGACAAACAGTAAGTAGATTCGAAGACCCATGAACTTCCCAAGGCATCACCCGATCCTGAGTTTTCAATTTCTGGTTACAAGCGAGCCACAGATGGAATGCATGTTTCGGCACACAATGATTAAACCAGACCAGATTGTACCACGCCACCTTCACGCCCCTCGGCCTAATATCCTCCCAAACTGCAGAAACGGAAAAATCGTGGATTATACCATTTCTATCCTTCCACATAACCACGTCTTCCTTGGCCAGATCAAGAATCGGAGGTAGCATGTTAGCAAATTTCGCCCCCCAGTCAACAGGCCACCTCCAATTGTCTTGAAAAATAAGATCAGCAACTTTGGTTTTTGTTGAGAAACCAGCATTATAAATGTCTCTATGAGTTAACTGATCCATAAGAGGGCCATTTTGGCACCATACATCGTACCACGCATTAGCCTGAAGACCATTTCCAACCTGAACCCAAAAGAACGGACGAACAATCGTTCTAGCTTGTAATAGTTTCCTCCACGACCAGGACATGTTACCTCGGCAAGGAACAGCCCAGAAACTTTCTCCTTTAAGCTTATAGGACATGTCCACTTCTTTCTCGGTTAGTATTAACGGTTCTTTACATGGATTTTTTCAAGGCAAACGGGGTCTAAGGCAAGGAGATCCTTTGTCTCCTTATCTCTTTACTCTCGTTATGGAAATATTAACGCTGATTATTAAGAGAAGAGTTTATAATTCGGATACGTTCAGGTTCCATCATCACTGTGATAAACTTGATATCATTAACTTGTGCTTTGCGGACGACCTTTTTATTTTTATGCATGCTGATGTCGACTCTGCTATGCTTATTAAATCAGCCCTTGACGAATTCAAGATGGCGTCTGGTCTTGCTCCTAGTCTTCCAAAGAGCACGGCTTATTTCTGCAACGTGCTTAATTATGTCAAAATAGCTATATTGAGTATCTTACCGTTTGAAGAAGGTCGTTTACCGGTTAAGTATTTGGGTGTTCCGCTAGTGTCAACGAGACTTATACACCAGGATTGCAAGGAACTGGTGGAAAAGGTGCAACAGCGTGTAAACGATTGGAAAACAAAGTTCTTGTCATTTGCGGGAAGGCTTCAGTTGGTGCAATCGGTGTTAGCTTCTATGCATGTTTATTGGTCTTCGGTGTTTGTACTACCTTGTCGTGTCATTATGGAGCTTGAACAAATTCTGCGCAATTTCCTCTGGAATCAAGGTGAGTATAAACGGGGTAAGTCTAAAGTCGCTTGGGAAACAGTTTGCTTGCCAAAGGATGAAGGTGGTTTGGGTATTCGTAGACTGCAAGGTTTTAATACGGCTCTTATTTCTGTCCATATTTGGAATATTATTTCGTGTAAGGAGTCTCCCCGCTTTTTCTTCCCCCCTTTCTCTCTATCATCCAGAACTCAAGAACCCTAATTTTTCCATTCTCCAATTTGTTCAATTTCTTATCAATTAAACACTACTAAATGTCTAATATATCTGGAGGACCTATTTCTCGTTGTTTTTGTGGTGATGTAGCAAAAAGATGGACGTCGTGGACTGATAACAACCCAGGTAGGAGATTTCTTGGTTGTCCTAATTACCAGGCTGCTAGAAGATGCAATTACTTCTCTTGGATTGACCCACCACTACCGAATGTTTGGTATACAAGTAAGATGATTGATCTCAGGGATGAAAGAAAGAAACATGAAGAAGAAGTGGCAAATTTGAGGAAAAAATTGAAGTGTTCAAGAAGGATTATAATGGGTATAATATGTTCTTGTATTATGTATTTTCTTATTTTCTAGTTTATCAGTTTGTCAATCAATTAGTAAGCTTTTGTAATGTTTTCTAGTTTATCAGTTTCTGCAAGTGTTCAAGAATGAATGTGTGCTAGCCTTAGACTGCTGTAATTGTGATGTTTTGTAACATTTTGAATGAAATTCAATCAATTGTTGTTTTATTTTGTGATGGTTTGTGCATGTGTAATAATCTGTAATGTTGTTTATGCAAGTGTTTTAGGCTGAAATTGCAAGTGTTTTAGGCTGAAATTCAATCAATTGTTGAATGCAAGTGTTTTAGGCTGAAATGACACATAATATTGCATAAATTGCATACTGAAATGACACATAATATTGCATAGCTTACATACTGAAAATACACAAGAGTTCCAAAAGATTGCATTACATAATGCAAGTACATAATATTGCATAATTCTAGTTAATCAGAGTTTCAAAAGATATTAGAATTACACATAATTCTATTCAATACTTAATGGTTTGTCACTACTCATGCCAACTCCATCTTTGGTTACCACTCTTTTTCCAAGCTTGTTCTTTGTCACCCTTTCTGAGTTCCTTCTAGGAGGAACAAATGGTTTCTTTGTTTTTGTTGGTGTTGTTTTCATTCTTCTTTGAGTGGTTCCAACTGGTGCAGATTGTGGAATGGGTGCAGACTGCTGCACTGGTTCATCTTCATGAAGATTAGTCACATTTTCTTCAACTTGAACAGGTGCAGACTGCTGAACTGGTTGACTTTGACCTTCACTAGCTTGACCTTCACCACTTGGACCACCCACCTTTGCACCACCACCTCTACCTCTGCCTCTGCCACCACCACCTCTGCCTCTGCCACCACCACCACCACCTCTGCCACCACCACCTTGACTTGGACCATCACCTCTGCCATTACCACCTTCACTTGGACCTCTATTTCTGCCATCCATCCTTGGCCTACCTCTCTTTTTGGCTATCTTTGGTTGTCTTGGCAATGGAAGTTTTGAACAGCTTCTTGCATTATGCCCATATTGACAACAATTGGAACATTTTTTTGACTTGGTTGACATTATAGCTCCATCCTCATTGCTTGCTCTTTTTCTCTTCACTGTTGGTCTTCCAGGCATTCTTCTCAGAGGTGGTGCCAATGGTGGAATCCTATTTGTCTTTGGCCACATAATTTCACCACCCACAGATCTTATACTATACATGTAACTAGCCAAGAACTTGCCTTTCCTTAGAGTGTCACTTACAAATGGTTCTGGTTCTTTGTATTGAGCATATATGGCCTTGACTGCATGTAGACATGGAACTCCACTCAACTGCCATGCTCTACAACTACATTCCCTCTTATCCAAGTTCACAACAAAGTTGTCACTTTTATATATCACTTCAAACTCTTGAAAACCAGCATTGAATACCTCCCAATCCCTAATAAATAATTATAATCAGAAAATACTAAACAACATAACAATTATAAGCAAAAAATAATACTAAACAACATACCTGTGTGTTATTTTGCTTTCTTCCAATTTTAGTCTCACATTGGGGCATATATATCAGTCCATGACTGCCCTATAAGTCTTTGATCATTTAGTCTTGTCATGACTTTCCTTCTTATCTCTTCAAACATATGAATAATTGGCATCTTCCTAAGTTCTTTGATCATTGAATTCCAGCATTCACAAATACCATTCTCAACAGAGTCACAATCTAATCCTGGTTCATAAAATGCTCTAGTCCAACTGTATGGCTGTTTATTAAGCAGATAATTGTATGCTTCTTCATTCCCTTGTTTGATTTTATCCAAAATGAACATAAAATGTTCTGGATATGTTGACTTTGCAGCTTGCCAAAAGTGGTTCTTAAAATACACCCCACCCCATTTCTTACTAAAATTTGCATACACATGCCTAGCACACTGCCTATGTTCACAATTTGGTAAAACTTGACTAACTGCCTCAATCAAACCCTAATATATAAGCCAAAATGTAAAGAATTTTAGGACAGTATTATAGTATATACATTATAGTTTCATATAATATGGAAAAGTATGATAAAGGGTTTAAAAAGAACCTAACCTTATGTTGATCAGAAATTAGTGCAATCCCATCACCATTTCCTAGTCCAAGGTCATTCTGCATCAATCTGCAGAACCATAACCAGTTTTCTTTTGTCTCAACATCCACTAAAGCCCATGCAATGGGAAAAACTTGGTTATTTGCATCTCTACCAACTGCTGACAACAACTCACCCTGTGCAGTACCCTTTAAAAAGCATCCATCAAGTCCTATTATCTTCCTACACCCTGCTAACCAACCTTCCTTGCAAGCTTTGAAACACACATAAAACCTTTGAAATGTTGTATTTCCATCTGGGTTAGATTGAACATTTACCTCTACTGTACTTCCTGGATTTGTCTTGTTTATTGCCTCTGCATAGTCCCATATCCTAGCATAATGATTGTTGAGAATTGTGGTCATCTCATATATTGCTTTTGCTCTTGCTCTACTACATTGGCTGAGTGTCACCCTCACATTGTACTTCCTCATAACCATATGTCTTAATTCTGAAAGGGTTATTTTCTTTTGACACCTGATCTTATCACCAAACTGTCTTGCAATCCACCCTGCATTAACAATTCCACTCAAATGATGCTTTCTTGAACATGTATGTTTAGACCTCAAAGACTTGATTTGAAAAGTTGACTCATCCTGAATCCATGATGCCCACAGCCTAAAAGGACATGGATTCTCAATAACTATTCCTTTTTCTTTAGCATTCCTAACCCCACATTTAACTAGCACATGTGTACTCTTACTGTCTTCATAATAGAGTGGATACCCATTTGCCAATGCATACTTAACAATGGAATCCTTAAACTGCTCAACACTTTCAAATCTCTCTCCTTTAAATGGATGCATTAACTTCCAATGAAGTGTAGGATCATGCATTTGAGACTTAATCTTGTCATTCTCTTCTTTTTCTGGACCTTCTTCAGCATTTGGATTGTAATCTGGATCTGAGTGATTTCCAGTGTCAAGGTCTTCATCATTTTCATTTTTCTTACCCTTTTCATCCTCAAAAGTCAGTTTCTTTGGACTGATTTCCTTATTTGGTGTTCTCAAAACAGGCATAGGTTGTCTCCTTGGACTGAAACCCTTATTTGGTGATATGTTTTGGTGTACATTACCCTTTTTATGATTATGTTTCATCTTCCTACATTCCTTCAATTCTTCCTCACCAGCACTTAGATGATCTAAACTAGGACAATCACTATCTGAATCACTTTCTGCCACACTCTCACTTTCACCCTCACTTTCTGCCAAACTCTCACTTTCTGAATCACTTTCCTTATCTCCATCTGCATCATAGTCAGGATCTTCACTATCACTGTCATCTCCTTCCCCATCTGGTTTCTCTTCTTTCACACCCTCTTTCACTTCCTCCTCCTCACATTCATCATCACTTTCATCAATAAAACTTGACATATCTAATCTTTCTAAATCTACATACATATGTATAGGCCCATCATGTGCAATAGCATGCTTAACAAAATTTCTAAAATCACCATCACAAACCATATAACGTAAACCCTTACTTAATTCTTTACCAGGTACACAATAATATAGCCCAACAGATTTTCCTTTGGTTGCTTGATAGAAAGTGTTTATAACCTTAATTACTTTAGTATTAAATGACTGAAATGTATACTCGTGAAATTTAACTTCACCCATTTTAACCGAAGCCCCACCTTCATATCGCAGTGGATTTTTCAAAAACCCACCACAATAATGAACTTCTACAGTACCTAACTTATTCATTGACTTCATTTTTACAAAAATAAAGCAAGATTAAACACTTACCTGAGCGATAGAAACATTGCGGTACAAGTTTTTGCTTTCAATTTGATGTTTAATCGAACCAATTTAGGAGGGGGGAAATTAGGGTTAGAAAGGGGGGAGGATTTGAGCGGGGAGAGAGAAGGGGAGAGAGAAAGGAAAATCAGAAATAAGAAAATAGATATATAATTTAGATATATATACGAAATTATAATTTTGATATAATTAGGGTTAAAGTGATGACGTGGCAGTGCTTACGTGGCATTTAACGAGCTCCGTCTGTCAAAAATTAACGATATACCCTTTATTAGGAATTTTATGAAAACAGAGTCCTTTAAATATACGAAAACAAAATAGGTTACCTTTAATAGGAATTTCGTGTAAATAGGTTACCTTTTTATGGATTTTTCCCCAGTAGAAAAATAGGGGAAGAAGAGGGATAGTATAAAGAGAGGCCTTAATGATCAAATGTAGATGAGATGAACAAGTCAAATGAATAATGATAATTAAGCCGAAAAACCAATGTGACAGCATTTCAAATGACAACTAAGATAAGAATTATCCTCTTTTAGTTATGGGTAGCCGCACAATGCCATTTAACATGTGTAGTTTTGGTTACACAACTGCCATTTAACACAAATTATATTCACAAAACTGGCAAAGCTACATGTTCCTTGCTTTTGCATTCCTCTCATTTCAAATCATGAAACCAAATAAGGCATAATCATCTGCATTATGCAACTCCTGATACAAATACATATACAAAGAAACCTTCTTTGGTTAAACAATTTACACTAATGCACATTAACTGGTTAGACCAAACGTACGCGTTTTTAAACATGCATATTCCCCTTATTCTAACTAACATAACTACTGGTATCCCGAGCCTATAAAAATTGGGCAGCCCGTGACATTAATTCCAGGAGCCGTTGGGCACTTAGCCAAAGGACAGTGGTCTGGTTTTGCCCCCCACCATTTCAATTCAACACCTTCGTTTTGAAAAGCAAAGAACAACAAGACTCCCATGAACGCCGTCCCTGCATCAAGTGCAGCAGATAAGATGTAATTGTATTTCTTCCACCATTGTTTCTTGTACTTGAACACAAAGTAGTTAAAGATCATTCCCGTGACAAGCCAGCTTGCTATATTTGTTGGTGTTGCTGGCGGCATTCCAGCAAAACCATACGATATGACAGGTATGTTGATCAAAGGAATCCATTTCTTTTCTGGGAAAATCTTGCTCATTACCCACACGGGTACTGGCAACAATGCTCCAATTAGAAACAGCCATACAAGGTTTCTATACAAACCACCAGGTCCAAATAGACGTTCTGGTCCAATTAGTCCCCATATAACCGATGCATCAAACGTGACCTTGAACTTGGGGCATGTCCATGGGCTCTCGGGGTGAAGTCCGTCTATATCACATAGGTTTTCTATATTCTCCAACATCCACCATGATACCGCAAGATTTACTGTCCCAGCAACGAGAGTACCAACCAACTGAAAACATATAGAAACATAAGATTAGGAAGTAAAATATACACACAATGTTTGTTACTAAATGGTTAACAGCAAAAAAACAAACCTGAGCTGTGAACATGCATCGAGGTGGGATCTTCATGTAGTGTCCAAGCTTGAGATCCGATAAGAAGGAAAGAGCGTGAACTGTACTGATTCGTCCATAGATCTTGAAAAGCAAGTTGGCAATCGGTTTTCCAGGTAACATATACCCAAATATAAATTGCGCTATGATGTCATATCCAGGTTGCTGTATATAGCACATTATCAGTAAAAATAGAACTTTTAAAAGTAATTGCTCTTTAACTGATTTGTTTTATAAACATTCATAAACTTTGGTCAAATTAAGCTCTAAACTGTAAACCAACTGTACCTGGTTAGTAGTAGCTTGAATGACACCAATGGGGAGTGTAACAATAAAAGCCAGAGCAAATGCAAAGAGGAACCCCCACCACGGAAGTTGCACATCCTCTTTGTAGACAAAACACATGACGAGTGATAATGCTATGCTTCCGAACAATAACACAAGGTACCACCACTGTGGCACTTGTTTATAACTCTTCATTAGTTTTGCATGGATGTCAATTTTTGCATTTTGCACTGCAGATTTACTCTGCTTCCATATGTCCCTAACAAACCACATTTAGTCAGTATAGAAAATTTTTGAAGAGGCTATATCGTTACTTATACTTTTAATTAACATTAATATAATAATAGCTTAATTACCCGCCATGAAACAAAGCCACATGAGTGAGGGTTGCAGTGAACCTAGCAAATCCTGATCCAATGGAAAGCGCAAACAATGGGCTCAAATAGAGTTTGCCATAGCTGTCATAAGCAGCGATGTTTAGATCATATTGTGGTGTCAAGATTTTAGTGGTATCATACTCATGACCAGTTCTCGTGAACAGCTTGTTAGAAAATATTGGGAATTTTTGGGCATCAAATGTGTTATACTTCCAGTAACACACGGGAACAATAATGTATATAAACATGATGAACCCAACTCCAACATTGAGAATAGAAGTCCAAGGTGTGACTAATGGACTCCCATGATAAGCCGAAATACCAGCCCAGTCGAGTGTGAATGCACCAACACCTAGACCATGGTAACCTGACCCAATTTGCTGTGCCGTTATGCTATGTGGCCAAGCCCAGCAAACCCATGAAAAGAATGTCAATATTGGAAAAAGATAGCCAGGAAGCGCGTAATATGCAAAACTCAGAACTAAGAAGATCATGAAAAACCGCATCCTTGTCATGCCTTGTGCTTTCGTTTCTTTTTCATGTAAGGCTCTGAAATTAAAAGAATGTAACATGATAAGTTGCAGAATTATATTTGCTGTGCAGATTTAAACTTGACTATATATCTTGATTACTATTCTGTTTATATATATATTTTTTCCCTATTATATTTGTAATTTGCGTCGGAGCAAAAATACATAAGCATTAAATATAGACCGAAATTTAGACTTAATCCATTTGATACTTCACAATTTCACATATGTCATAACCTTTAGTCTCTTCTTATCAACTGTTTTTTTTATCAAAGTTCTGAATCAAACTTTTATATCTATCTTTAAGACCATCAATCATTTTACCTTTTTTCTTTACTATTGTTGGGTAAACGCCTCAACCAGTGGAAGGGAAATTCGAATATGAAAATGGGCAACGAGTGGACAAAAAAGAAATCGGACAAAATGGATTGACGAATGATTGTTATTCGATTTCCTTTTGATTCTTTTCTCACAAGTGACATACACAAAACCTCTGTTATACATCTTTTTCAAAAAAGTAGTATTTGAAATTCCCTTAATTTCAAGTTGGAAAACGAATATTTGACACAGAAATGTATACACCTTTTTCATTATTCTTAATGGTTACCCCACAACTAAAAAGAAAGAATAAGTACTAAATGATAAACTATGAAAAAAGTCCATACTTGACTAGTTACAAAGTTACAAAAGAAATGAAATGAAATGAAAAGGAAACATACCTAAATAGAGAGACCTGTGCAAGGTTAGCAGGCCACCACATTTCCACTGGATCAACCAGATACCTTCTCAACATGCCTGCCCATCCATATCCCAATATCTATCATCATAAACAAACAATCAACCAAAATTCATCATTAATTAATTAATCAATAAGTACTTTAGATAATTTGGTTATGATCCTTAAGTTATGAAACTTTCATGTATTAAGTCCTTTCCATATTCTTTTATCCGGTGGACCAGTAGCCTGTCAGTGATCCAATTTTACCGTTCCAAATAAAGATAGACTAAACCTTTACAATTACTAACACATAACAATTTCACAAACACACTGTTTATAAATCTATATCTGTCATAAAGCCTTGTCTGTACATATTCAACATAGAAGAGTTCAAACAAGATACAGTTTTGTACTTTTGGGCTGGTAAAATCCTATCTAGTAAAAGAAAAAGTACTATATATGATTGGCATTTACATAATGGAAGTAGGTACATCACCAACAGTTTTTCATGGAAATTTATCTAGCTTGTATATTGCATGATCCAACCCCTACTCAAACAAATTAACAGTAAATATAATACAATCTGCTGATTTTTACAAAACCAATATTCCACACAACTAGACTAGCACTAGTAGTATAGTACTAGAGATGACCCATCAACTAAGAATTTTGGATTCTGGTAGAAAAAAATCTTCTTATAAGAAAAGGACTTCCAAAAAGGCATCTGGGGAAAAAATTTCTTTAATTTCTATTCTTTAATTTTATAGTTTGAAAAAAAATCTCACAAAATACTTCACTAAGTTGTAGATTTTACATTTTGTAGTCTCCAAGAAACTTAAATTCAAAACAAACTTTAACTTTCAAATAAATGCAAATACAAAAATAAATTTAAAAAAGTTTTAAACTTATATTAACAATTTTTTTAAAAAATATATCAATTACATTTTATCATTATACATATCGAATGAACCAATCGATAATTAACATAAATTTTTTAAAGAGATATCATATATAAATTTGCATTTTTCGTATCATATATATCAGAATATATTTATCGAGATATTAAGTTACATCGTAATTTTGAAACTGCAATGTTGTATTAAATTTACAAATAAAGTATTGTTTCTCACATTCTAGTTATCTAGTCTAGTATAGTAAAAAACTAACTATGTATCAATATAATAATTGCCTTAAAAATAAAAATAAAAGAAGAAAAACAAAAAATCCACACCACCAATAATTGTTTCTCACAATCTTATCTTCCTTCGCATGCAAATCAATTCCAATTACACATATGTCATATGACATATTAAATCTACCTAATTAGCTAAAGAATCAAACATACAATAAATTTCTACATGATTAAAATGTTTAAAAAACCGGACCAAAACTTACGTAAGAAAATTTATAAAATATATCATAAAAAGATAAACATTAAATAACAAAAAAATCAAGGACATACCTGAGTAGTCAAGACAATAATCAAGCTACAAAGAAAACTCAAACTTTGTTTATAATAAGCTTTCATAACAGTAATTGCACCAATCGAATACGCATCACCACCACCACCCGAAAAACCACAATTCGCGAAAACCGTAATTATAACATGTTCTTTCATGTTAAATGGACCCGGGTTTAGACTAAAACTCCTTCCTAACACCTTAAATTCTTTTTTTGGCAGCGTTGCTGCCATGAACTTACCAATTGGCAATACCGCGATTTGCATTAAAATCGCTGATATTGCCAATGGTTGAGTTCTATAAATAAAAAAAGTGTTTAGAAATATTAAAACCATGCATGAACCAATACCAAGTGTCCATGCTCGAAATGTCATTACGGGTATTGTCGGGTCGTCGGTTTCGGGTACGATTAAAGCTACTTCTTCGACTGAACATTCGGACACATTTTGTTTTTCATCGACTGTATCGGTTTTGGATGATGACATGATTTTTGTCAGGAGAAGTGAAGGTTTTATTAACTTTGATATGTGTGGTTTTTTTAATGTTAGGACAGAGTGTTGGTTTTATAGGACAGTGAGAAAGAGAATTGTTTGAAGTTACATATTTGTCCTTGTTCTATAGATACATCTATATATTATTATTGGTTTGGATTTTTATATTTATAAGATTCATTTATTTTTAGGAATAAATGTTTATAAAAAAGTAGAAATCTTCATGAGTAGAATTTTGAGGTCTTCGGAAAATTTGGTCTTTACTTTTGTTACATTAAAAAAGTAAGTTAAGTAAAACATCTTCTTAAAGATTCTCCTCAAGTTAAATTGATAGAACTATGTTAATTATGTATAGAATTATCATTTTTATTTTTGATTTGATGTTGCATACTCTAACTTTCTATGATAGCAAGCTTATGATATGATGCGAGGACGTGAACAAGAAGATAGAAATAACTTAGGCACCTATATTTTAAAATGATGATTTATTGTCACCTGTTATTTTCTCAATAACATTGTACTAATTGTTTTAGAGTCACATCAATCGAAAAAAGTATTAAAAAAATAAGAATGAAAATATAAGTATTTCTAAAAGTAAACATTTAATGTCGTATTTACGGGTTTTGAGTCCTAATAATTCGAAGGTACATGGGGAATGTTAAGATACAGAGTTGTTGATAACTTTACCCCTATCACGACGGTGTAGAGAGACCGTTTCCAAATTATATTTAAGATATTAATGACCTTTAGTATTGCAAGATATGAGAATAGATACTTTGATCCCTATTTTCAAAGCAAATACGTCAACTACTAATCATGGTCTTTAGGAATAAAAACAAATAGATAAATCTATAACTATGTGAATGGGGTAAAAGGGTCAAATTAGCATTTTCCTTTTCTATTATTTTTTAATTTTTGAACATTAGCATTTTCCTATTAAAGGTCTATGGAGTCAAACAAGGTAACAATTTAATGAATAAATGAAGATTTATGGTGGGTGGATATGAGTTGTTACTTTCCAATAGACGTGAAAACCACATGGCTTAACCAAGTCTAACACACTCTCAATCACACTATCATAAAAGTGAATGCTCAAGTGTCCAGGTGGGACCTACATGTGTCAGTCCAAGTAGGATTCCTTATGCCACGTGGATGTACACGTAGGACATTTATCTCAAAGTACACGAGTTCTTTTTTGGTATCGAGCATAGTACACAACTCAATGTTGCTATATCTATGAAACGCACTTTGTATGAATGTAATTCACTCGTGGTGTGATAGAGATATGTGTCAACTAAAATGTAACTAACTTTTCCGTATGGAAAAAAGGGAGTATGTCCAAAATCAAATTTCTCATGTTTATACTATAAGTTATCAGTGCGGATAGAGTAATAGGTGGCTAAAGATGACTAGTTGATGGTGGCTACTTGTTGGGCTTACGATAACAGTCCTAGAATTATGTTTTTTCGAAAATCTAATTAGTGTTGAATGAAAGGATAAAATAATAACTCTAAATTTTAAAATTGTCAACAATGGATAAATAACTTAGAAATGGTAAGAGATCGAGTTACGTCACATTTGTTAACAAAACTTGTTTTCATTTGGTAACGACAATAACATAATTTAAAACAGATATTAGATTATATTATCGTTGTTTTTTTTTTTTTTAAAGAACATTGTCAGAAGTCGAACCGACATGAGTGCATACTCATGGAGTATGTTAACCATTTATCCGTTGTTGTCTTTAAAAGAAAAACAACGATAATTTAATCAAATATCAGTTTTAAATATTTAAAACTTTAAGAATTAATACTTAAGCTAAGTATAATATTAGCTAATAGGTACCAATGAAGTGAAACTCAAGTGGTACCGCAATCATGTGATCACATAGGCTCACAGATGAAGGCTAGAGGTTATATGTTCAAAACTTGTCAAAGGCAATTGGAGAAACTATATCTTGTGATCTCATGTGTGAGAATAGTGACTTACCGGACATGAGTTCTATGTGGTATGCGTTATGAATACCAAAATGGTACATGGGACCAGAGGGTTCCCATCTATTTACTTTTTTTTTTTTTTTTTTTTAAGTTTAGCTAATAGGGTTGGTTATCCAATGATAAGGTCTTTGACATTTGAAGGTTTCACATGGGTAAAATTTTATTTCATACATTCATGTTATTTAAAAGTGGGATAATATGACCTTCTAAAACACACCTATGTGTGTATATTATTTATACGGTAATAGAGATTAGAGGCACATTTTTTTTTGCTTGTAGAGAGTTGGACGCAATTATTTTGTACTACGGGTACTTTATTACAAGAATCTTTTAGCTTTGGGTATTATAACAATTGCGTCAGCAAGAATCGTAATGGTTATTATGAATCGATAAAGTGGTTTTATTTGTTTAGTAGATGGGCCGTGCTTAAGTTAATATACCAGACGTGAAAGCGTGTGTACGCTTTGGGTAATGAGTCGATGAATTGGTTTCATTTGTTTAGTAGATGGGTCACGCTTAAGTTAGGCGTAAACAAATGGATTAAACATCAAGTCGTTTATAACATGATTACCACTTGTTTGGTTTGTTAAGTTATTTACATATTGTTTAAATCATAGACATCCGTTTAGATAAACGTGATATGTGTGTCATGTTTGTTTAACACGGGTTACTTGTGTTCAAATGAATCAAATCTATGGTGTTTGACTTGTTCTTTGACTTAATTAAGTCATATAGCACTGATGATTGTTTTATTGGTATTGTGGATGTGTATGTTTGGCAATCAAGCTGATAGGTAATGGTTGATACCTAGTGTTTGGTTTGTCGTTGAAAGCTGGTAACTGAAGCTCTTTAAATACAATAATGCCTCTATAAATTAATAATGTTTGAGACCAAGGTTTTTATAAATTTATCGAGATATTATTATATCCATAAATTAATAAATTATTAATTTAAAGATGTTTATATATAATCTTCAAAAATTCTCTTTTTATTTTACATTGTTTTTTCTACACCTTATTTATATCAATCGTTTTATATTATTTTTTCACTCCATTTTTCTAGTTTGTCGCCTATCCGCCTATCCGCTTCCTCTTCCGATCTACTTTATCCTAAAAAAAAAACAAGGTGCAACACAACAGCAACTGTCTAGTATTTTACTAAGCCTTTTTGGTATAAGCTCTTTTTTGTTTCCTCGTTTTTTTCCCTTCCGTTACCAATTAGACTATCTCCCTTGCACAGATGATTGATTAAAGTTTTCTGCCAATGCCACTACCTACTACACAAATTTATGAATGAACATTTGTAAATTTGTAAAAAAGGCAAACCAAACAGAAACACAAAAATACAAAAACCAAATTACAAAAGAGGGTTGAAGACGGAAGGGAGGCTAAATAATGACCTATTTAGAAACACATGTTCGTCTAGATATGTGTATCGATTGGCCTGATTTATCGACGACACCACGACGGACAAGAAGACGTATTCGGTTTTTTGTTTTGTTTTTGTATAAATTGGTCTCGTTGGGACTTGTAGGTAA
>JANDBE010000051.1:11323995-11336444 GCA_024320915.1 Erigeron philadelphicus
TTTGGGGGTATGCATAGTCGCAAAAACTCATTGAAACCCTTATATTAATTAAATACGGTATAGAAGCTTCACAAAAACGTTTAGGTATATATGGAAACTTCAAGGAAACGTTTCGTACGAGTTTCGTTCCCATGAAATTTCCGAAACAGGTACGCCTACCTGTTTGGAGTTTCGGTGCATCATAGCCCGCCGCAACGCGCGGGTAATTTTACTAGTTCTAATTCTTCTTATCATCAGTTTCCAAGCTTTTCCATTTTAATAGGGACATTAAAGCAGTAGTAGAACTACCCTAAATGGCGTATTCCTCCCTCAAAGAGATTATCAAGGCTAGGGTGATGTCTACTTGATCCATCTCGAGGTGTTCGTCGAGTGGAACGATGACATTCTCACCAACATTTTTATCCTCTCGTTTTTTGCGAGTACGTTTTAATATTTTGTGACCAAAAAATGTTGTCACTGTTAGCCTCCTACAAAAATGAATTTGATCGGCGCCATAAAATAAGGTTTGGTAGTTTGTTTGTGTGAGACATAAGGGTTGATATATGATATATATATATATATATATATACATATAAAAGAGTAATTAGCTAGAAACAAAGCCGACCTTTAAGGCAACTCAAGATTTCTTGAAGATCACTAGTAGAATTAACCAGAATACGAGATTGTAATGAACTCATTGCGTATAAGCACACCTTACTATCTGCATTAAGCTGTAAGAAAAACAAATTTGAAAATCTAGTTTCATTAATATGATGTTTTGACCGAATGTCGGAATTATCAAGGATTTTGCTATTGGAAGGCTATGAATAACAGGGCAGTAAAACATTTGTACATAATAATAACAATACCTAAAAAAAATTATTTTCAACCATCATGAATAGCAAACTCCAATTATTATTATTAATAATAATAACAATTAATGGCATGAAAATTACCTTGAATAAAGTGGCACAATACAGTTCAATAGCATCTAGTTGATCCCTAAAGATATCGTTCTCCCAGAAGAGCCTTTTAGAGTTGTCGATACAGATGAATGTATACTGAAAAAATATATATATAAATACACACACAATTAGTTAGTTTTTGAAATCTATTTAATAGCAAAAGAATAGAAAGAAAAAAAAAACCTCGGCAGGTGGCGGGGGCTCCATGAAGAAGAAGAAGAAGATTCAAGAAACGGAACCTGAATATTATTATTAGTTCAAAACAAACGACAGTGTATAATTTAAAACGACATCATCATCATCATCTAAATACAGGAGTGGTATATACGAAAGAAAATCTTTCTATTTGATAAAAGAGGATCCCAATAAAAAACTCCTTTAAACAGCTTACACGTGGCAGCATGCCTCCTTCCCAATATCAATTTCCGTAAAAAAATATAATATCCTTTTTTTTTCTTATTTCATTGTATTTTTTCCTTCATCTGTCTCTATACCCAACTTCTATAAGAAAAAACTTTCATCTTCAATCTATGGATTCATAGATTATCCAGCTTTACTCAATGATAATTATATTGCACTTTTTTTTATTGAGATTAATGAGGCATAGTGAAAAAGTGATATATACAGTTGTCTTTAACTTTTAATTTAATGGTTAGTACTGATCCATATTTTTGATTAATTATTTCATATTTGTGATTTATTTTATAGGTTTTTTATATCATAAATTTACCTATTTCACTTAATGTATGTATTTACATTGTGAATGTAGAACAAAATATTGAAGCACATCAAGTGTTTGTCAAAATGTCGCTGATAAGTTTATCTTTAGTTCATATTTTCCAATGGGTATTTAAACCAAATGGGATTGTTTTCTGTTATACAGTTTCAGACACTTCACAACATTGGGATAACAACTAATGTTCTATTAAAATTCAGGATTAAGGTTCAGAATTGTGTTCAAGATGCTACACGTTTCATCTCATTTGTTTTATTTGACCGTGACGCGACCAGTTATGTCCACAAGCCAGCTTCCCAGTTGATCAACACTCCTAACTGTTGAGATTGTCTTTCTAGGAATTGGTTCAACTTACTGTTACGTTGTGGACTTGTAGTAAAGGAACGCTGCCTAGCTAAAACCAAGGTAAGTCTATGCATGAAATCAAGCTTATTTACCTTTATAAGTATACAGTTAGAGCAAAGACATCCATGTTTGCAAGGTGTTTAGTAGTCAATATTATGCAGCTTCCTTTAGGTCTGTGAAAAAAAAAAATTATGGCTAGCTTAGAGCCTAGCTCAAAGATTTTACTGACCCTTTTAACTGCTCTCTCTTTCTCTATCATTTACAAAATTGCAGAGCAAATAAACAAAACATATGTAAAGGGTATTCAATACATGATCATTTCACAATATTTTGTTTCACAAATAAGTATTGTCACCGCGGCACCATTAGCCATCTTTGAGCTGGAAACTATGGTATAGTAGCACCATGAAGTCTGCTGTGTTCTGGCCATATAATGCCGCTTTATTGTTTCTTTAGCTTTAAGTTATTGAGATGTTCTAATGTATAACAGGATTTGCTACAACAAACTTATATAGCAAGCCCATGCTTAATGAGGTGGTTGTGTACGTCAAGTTTCTGCAAGGACATATTCGGGTAAAAATTGTCATTTCAATTCAATATACTTTTTTGCAGGTACTGTAAATTACATATAAATGGGTGGATATAGGTTATTAATCATCGAGTCAAATGGAATTAGTTGCTTAATATGTAGCTAAAAAAGGACAGGTCGAAAGTTATTCAAACTCTAATTAAAATGCATAGAACCTAAGTAGTTGTTTATAATTTGGATTTTAACTAAGTGTACAGATTTGGAAAACCTCTATTTGACACGTATAAATTGGATGAAGTAGTGTGTAGGTTATCCACAACCCTTTTGATTCAAACTAGCACATTTGTCATTAGGACACAAACCCATTTGGACATGTTACCACATCTGGAGACCTCTAAATTCAAACAACGTAGCAGATTAATCATGCATCAGAATCTTAGTTGAGATGTGCAGTAAAGGAACTGAGGGGGCATCGAGACAAATGCATGTGCTTAATTAAGTCCTAATTAAAAGATGTTGTCACCAATTCTCAATATAGTCCCTGTGAACAAACTATGCTCTGTATCTTGTGAAGCTTCCTTCATCCTTCATTGCTCTACGAGTTAATGAAACTTCAAATCTTTTATGTATTAACAAACGTTGGTTACTTTTGATTGCTTATTTAGATCAACACAAGATGAGAGTTTGTGGATGAGAAAATCAAGCAACTTGATGAGGAACTTGCCAGATATAATGAACAAATCAAAGGAACCCGTCATGGCCCCCTAAAGAAGTTGTGAAAGCTAAGGCGTTGAGAGTTCTTAAGTAGAATAGAATGTAGCTCATGGAACTAAATTAGAACCCCTGCCCATTGGACTATGTCGTAGAGTATATATGAATTTGTGCAATCTCCAATCTTTTACTCATGCCTAGAACCTCGACCCATTTTTAAGTACGAGGAACACCGGACATGCTATACAACCAAATATTGTATCTAGATCAAGTTGCATTTGCTTCAAAGACTATCAAAGATGCCCAACAAACATATTTATCATACGTTATATTGTTACTGTTAATCTTGGATTCTATAGTTATGTCTGGATATTTGTTATATCATTAATACCTTTATGTTTTATCTTAATTTATGAAGGTTCTATTTTCATTAATCAAGTTTTTATTAGTAAGGAGACTAAGAGTTACGAGTTATCAAGTCAAAGCTATGTAACGGTACATGTCTTTAGATTACACGAATGGCACCTTGTGTAATAGAACGTAAGATAATTGTTGGATAAAAATGCAGGTAAGAAGACTTTTATAAGTTAGTACGCTTGTAAAATGAATCGTTGGATGGTTTTACAAATATAATTTTTATTTTACAAGTTTTGAGTTACTAATATGTGGTAATGATTTCAGCGGGAGTAATTATTTATCACTTTGATAGATTAGCCAGAATATCAATACGTAGAACATAAAGATTTGTAATTGGTCTTTATAATCAAATGATAGAAGTTTTATTTATATTTTCCTAATCATACCCGGGTAGTCACCCGGGTTGATTAACTAGTATATGGTTAAAACTTACAAATGATACACATAAGTGCCGGAGGCTTATGGGGGTAAAGGTGACAATGGGTCACCCCCTAATTAATTGCAATATATTTAGGCTTAATTTTTGGTATTTATGAGTTTAGGCCACCGACACATACATTTGTTTGGGGAATTGTTAAAGCCCAATGACATATGATCACGTATGTGATTACATACATGTTACTAAGGCTTAAAAGCATAGCAAAAGCCCCTTTGACCCATCTTATTTAAGTATCCATAATGTTGTTATAAATGAGTGGGTAACAATTGTTATCGGATAAATACCTACTTACGCTTTTAGCATATAAATATTCCCTCATAAGTGATATTCACTTGATTCCCTTTGATACATAGAAGTCATATCTCATATAATAACAAGGAGAGGCTTTTCTCTCCCCATTTAAACATATATAGAGATACATGGGAGGTAATTTATATTTACCCTCATATACTATGATTTCTCATTCATTACAAGATATTTATATATATATATATACACACGACATCATCATGGAAATACATTCACTTTACTACTAAGTATATCTCCCTCATGTAGTACAACACAAGGAATATGCTTACATCTCATTCCATAGCTAGAATACACAACAAGAGCAAATGATGTTCACTGCACCGAACACTACATTCAGTCATACATACGAAATAAGTGACCATGCTCACTTATTCTCATCATATCCTTCTAGAATATCAGAAAACACTATTTTTTTATTCTAGGACAACTATTAGTCACCTTAGGTTCATTAAAAACTTGATAGGTTTGCACTAAATATTCAAGATATGCGATGGTTGTCACTAGTTAAACTCGTATCGTCATTGAGCCTATTATTCTAGGTTAATCAGTAAAATAATTAACGACGAAGCTTAAATTCTAAAGATATAAAGAATATAAATTGACAAACATATAATCCAAATAAAACTTTTTAACATTATTTATGTAACTTATCGTGTTATAATTTTTAGGTAGTTTTATAAGCTACTTGTAGCAGCTTATTTTTGATAAACTTAAAATAAGTTGCCACCTATTTAAAGCTTTTTAGCTTAAACATTCTTAAAAAGTAAGTTTAGATCTAAAGTTCTATCGGGTTACTTCAATGACAAAATTGAAAAAACTGCAAAACTGTATAATATTATATACAATTCTTTTTTTTTCTCTCCTTATCTACATAAATACACCATATTTAACGCTTTTTAGCTTGTCATTATTCTAGTGCAGAAAGTTGAATGCAATTTTACAAGTAACATAATTTTTGGGCACAAGGTATGAAGATAAATATACTTCTTGGTCCACTTTTGAAATATCATAAGTTTGGTGTCCAAAAAGTATATATGCACATCAAAATATCAAATGAAGATCACCTTATCACTACCACTCACTACCATATATCTTCCTATCCAACTTCCCAAGATTTTCAAATATCCAAACCTCAAAAACACAAACAAACATGAAGAGCTTCACCTTAAGATCACAATTCTACATCCCAAATCACTCCAATCTCATCACCAAGAACCCATCACAACTCACTAAAACACATCATCCAAGATTCAAACTGTCAAACAAACCAATACAGTTTGACTTACAAAAAGTCAATACTGTTCCAAAATGCAACAAATTTTCTTCCATAGAGAAACTGTCAGAACATGAAGAGCCTTATCCAAATGGGTCATTAGAAAAAGTTGACAACTCAAGGTATGTGATAGTAGGAGCTGTTTCTGTTGGGCTTATGATGCTGCTTATGAGCTGTGATGATAACCAAAAGGCATTAGCATTTGGACCAGAAGGCCCATTAATGGAAGACTTTTGGGATAATATGAGAAGATATGGGCTATATGCATTGACAGTGAGTAGTGGTGTTTTATATGCAGTTTTTCAGCCTCTTTATGAGTTATTGAAGAACCCCATTTCAGCCATTCTTGTTTTGACAATTCTTGGTGGTGGATTTTATATTGTTTCTCAAGTGGTTTCTGCCATGGTTGGTATCACTGAGTTTAGTTATGAGTATACTTACTAGCTATTATGATTTTGTTAATGGACATGTTTACCATATGATGATAATTATTGTAATCATAAACTTTGGTTGATTCTATATTTGTTATAATAGAATATGCTCTAGTTATATGGTTATTCGTTTATTGTTAAGTTCCGTTTAGCGTTCATCTATGTCAAAAACTCGCTTTCCCAGGAAAACTCGAATAGGGAAAACTTCGTCTGTTTACAATTTAACTCGATCTTGATTACAATTATGCATTAGAGGTACAATTGTTGTATTATTGTCCCCATATATAAGTCAGGTTTAAGAGAAAGTGTAAAGCTTTAAGCTTGTATATATTCTGTATTTTGTCCTCAATCTTATGTACCTTGATTTGTCATATAGTACAAGATAATGTATGTAAAATCATGGATCTTTCTTTCCTCCCAAAATAAAGAATCAGGCTGCGATTCTCTATATATGAAACCTGAACTCCTGAAGGCGACGAATTTACCACCTCCTCATGTACAAAAACAACATCTTTCACCAATTCTCTTCGTGTTCATGATGTTTTGAGTATATGCACCCTTTTTCGTTATCTTTCTCATTACAAGAATAAAGGGTCTTGGCTTGATCATATAATGGCAAACGACGGTATGGATGATGCGCTGCTCAAAATGGGAAGCGAATGTGAAAGCCAACCTCTTATTTATCCACCATCAATCTCTACAAACCAGTTTAGTTTAAAACAAGTGTTAGTTATCCTGGCTGCATACCTAACCGTGGGAACGATCTGTTTTTCTCTAATCCAGGATCAGATCAGCGGCGAGAAAACAAACAAGATTATTGATGCGGTCTATTTCTGTGTCATCACAATGACAGCTGCAGGATATGGTGATGTAGGACCAGAAACAAATTTGGCAAAGTCCTTAGCTTGTATTTTTGTGTTTACAGGCATGGCTCTTGGTGGCTTTGTACTTAGCAAAGCAGCAGATTACATAGTTGGAAAGCAAGAAATCCTGTTTGTAAAAGCGATACACATGCGTGAAACCTATGGCCAAGATGAGATTCTCAAAGAAGCCGAAACATATAAAGTCAAGTACAAGTTTCTTACTATTCTTATACTAATAATTTTCCTTGTGACTATTGGAACTCTATTCTTGTCTCTTGTTGAAAAATTGAGCTACTTTGAGGCTTTTTATTGTGTTTGTGCTACAATTACGACTTTGGGTTATGGGGACAAGAGCTTCTCGACTCAACCAGGGCGTTTGTTTGCCATTTTCTGGATCTTGATTACTACCGTTTCCTTAGCCCAGCTATTTGTCTATTTAGTCGAACTATGGACTGACAACAGACGAAGAGTACTAGTACATTGGGTACTAAATAGAAAATTGACAATCCAAGATCTTGAGAAAGCTGATCTTGACAATGACAAAGTGGTTAGGTACACTTAGACCACAAACATTTCTTGTTAAATTCCAGATAAAAATACTAACTAAAATCTGTTATGCAGTGTTGCGGAATATGTCGTATATAAACTGAGAGAGATGGGGAAGGTGAGTGACGAAGATATTGCAACTGTGGCAGAAGGATTTAGAAATCTTGATAAAGATCACTCGGGAACATTGACAGTCAATGATATAAAACTCACGGAGTCATTTGAAGCACACTGTTAATAAGCATATTAATACTTGATAATGTCAGGGCAGAGTGCCCGAGGTCACTTGATGCTAAAAAATGCGTGAGATTACATCAGCAAAAAGTTTCATATATGTAACGCATAATAATTAGGTAAACTGATATATCAACATGAATTTCTACATCTTTGAATCTTTACAACATTACGTTAGTAATATGACACCTGCTTATTTGTACTCCGCTATTTGTTCTCTCACAGAAGTTACATTGTGGTCTCCGTTGATGCCATACCTTTATCACATGTAGTCCATGTCATATAATTTCTGTATTTCTCCTACAGTATATCGGAGGAGGTTGATGTTAATGAGCCAATTCCTGTTCTTCAGTTAGATGATGACATTGATGATACAGTTGTTCTTTCACTTTCAGTTCTTTAGCAACAAATGAAGAGTGTTTCTGATCTGATCGGTGCTCAGGAAGTTCTGGGTCATGTCAGTCTGTTCTTTACTCACAAATATTCTGTACCGAAGTTTCCCAAGAACTTATAAAATGCTAATAAAAGCTTCTAGCCACATTCTACCACGACTATAACATTACAACCAATAGTGACCCAAACAACATACTTTCCGTTATAAAACGACCAAACGGGTCAATGGCCTGTTTGGCTCACTAGATACATATCAATTACATTTTTTCACATTCATACGACCACATACTACACATGCAAGAACTTGCAGAAATTATTTGACAACTTTGAAACATAACTCAATACAATTTGACCTTATACTATTTTATTATCCAAACGACTCGTTTAGCGACAAATTGGGCAAAATCTCAAGAACAGTAGAACACATGTTCTTGGGACAACTAAACCTTCAAAATCAATACCATTACCAAAACTACCTCAATTAATTCACATCTCTGTCAATCTTCAATAAGCACCTTCCGTTCCACTCAAGCTTGGACAGTTGGATATCCTGTATAAGAGGAAACGATTAAACGATAAGCTATCATGCTTAATGAGCAACAATCACGCATGCGCGCACACACACATACACAAACTTATATGCATATATTTCTGTTCCATTAAATCATTAGCTATGGATTTATAACCAAAGTCAGTTAAAGTTTACAACAATCATTAGCAACATGTTAGTTATATCGACCAAAGTCATCTTAAAGTTTACAAAAACCGGACAAACATAACCGAATGTTCTTTAATTCTAGTATCCCTTTTCTTTTTCAACTAGTTGTAAGCAAATAAAAAAAATTTTGTTTCTAAAAGAAGATAACATTATCTCAATTATTGGTAGCATCACACTAATTGCAAACACAATTAAAAGATGACTAATTATATGTCATTTTAAGGTTTTATATCTATGTCTATGTATTTAGGGCCTCCATTTTATAATTTTTGTATAAGGCAGGTCTCCAAATACTTAGAGATGCTCTGGATGCCCTGGATGACCAACTTTAGAGATGCTCAAAAGCTTTTTCGCGAAAACTAAGAAAAAAGTATAGTAGTCGAAGAAGAAATAGTATATTGTTAATCTGACTTTCAACGGCGAGGTGGCTAACAAAATAGTATTGTAGAAGCTGATGGCCATTTAGAATATTTTTGATATCTGGAAAAATTTCTTTACGATTTCAATATACCAAATTACATCGTACAAAGACATAATGGACGCTAAGAGCATCTGTAAAATGCTACATGAAGTTTATCTGTTATATCTTGCTACATGAAGCCTTTATAAAGCAGTACTTCCTAGAGAAAAACTAAAAGTAAAAACCTCAAAGGTGGTAACATAGTGGTAAAGCCTTAGTCTCTATGGGTGAAAATAGCTATAGGTCCCAAGTTAGAATCCTAAGAGCAAAAATATATATCCCTTGTGGCTACGGAGGTTTTACCTACGACTATTCCAAACTACCCGCAAAGCGGGTGGTCCTTCTATGATTAGTCGGCTTGCAAAGTAAGTAGAATAGCTAAGTTATAAAAATATATAATATATATTGATTAAAGGGAAAAAAAAAAGCATAAAAGAAGTTCATGAGAAATTGATTGGAAGGAAAAATATAAAGATTTATCAAATCCAACAGGTATTATAATAATAATTTGTAAAGGACTAAAGGAATAAGACAGCTTTGTACATGAGGTCTTGTCCATTATAATCGAAAGTATCCTTTGATCTGATCTACTACACAAAGTCAATGCAGTAACCCCTTAATTCCCTACTTCATCTTCAAAATTAACTACCTTACAAACATTATCAATCTTTTCTGTTGAAGATGATTGTTGGTGAACTGTTACTTGGCGCATTCATCGCTGTCTTGTTTGAAAAGTTAGCCTCCGTTGACTTGAAGAGGATTGCTAAATCTGCAGGTATCCATTCTGAGCTTGACAAATGGAACCACAAATTGGCCCAGATCCAAGCTGTCCTTGTTGATGCAGGTCAGAAGCACATCAAAGACACTTCTATTCAGTTGTGGCTTAACAAACTCCAGCATCTGGCTTATGATATAGACGATCTACTCGATGACTTGATCATCGAAGCCGCACAGCGCCAGATGAATGAAGGATCTTCTGCCAGTAAGGTATTCAACATCATTCCAACCAAATTACATGCTTTTAAATATGGCCGTAAGACGAGTTCTCAGCTCGACAAGATTACAACCAAGTTGCATGATCTTGTCGAAGAGAAAAATCTTTTGGGTCTAGTTAATAATGGTGGAAGGTCAGATACACCAATCAAAAGATTGGAAGAAACTTCACTGGTTGATGTACCCAGTGTTGTGGGTCGGGAAGGGGATAAAGAGCTATTGCTGGGGAAGCTGTTGGGAAATGAATCATGTAGTCAAAACTTCAGTGTGGTGTCCATAGTTGGTCTGGGTGGGATCGGCAAAACCACTCTTGCTCAAGTTTTATACAATGATACGAGAGTGAAGGATTACTTTGAGCTCAAGTCATGGGTTTGTATTTCTGATCGGTTCGATGTGTTTAAAATTAGCATGGCTATTTTTATAGATGTGGGCGGGGTAGACACAAATTTTAAAACTCTAAATCAGCTTCAAGTGGCTCTTTCAGAAAAACTCTCCAATAGAAGGTTCCTGCTTGTTCTAGACGATATATGGAATGAAGAGAGTAGTAAGTGGGAACTCCTTCAACGTCCTTTTTCTGTAGGTGCACCTGGCAGTAGAATTATTGTCACAACACGGAAGAACAAGGTTGCAACAGTTGTAGACTCCACTCAAGCTTACCCTTTAGAGATTTTGTCAAATGAGGATGCTTTAAGTTTGCTTGCTCGAAATGCCTTGGGTAAACAGAACTTTGATTTACATCCAACATTTAAATTGCATGGTGAAGGTATCGTGAATAAATGCGGAAGACTGCCTTTGGCCTTAATAACAATTGGAAGGGTGTTGAGATCAAAAACAAACTATGAAGAATGGGAAGAATTGTTGAATAGTGAGATTTGGGATTTACTATATGAAAGTAATATTCTTCCGGCCCTAAAACTAAGTTACTATGATCTCCCTCCACATTTGAAGCAAATGTTTGCTTATTGCTGCTTATTCCCCAAAGATTACGTATTTGACATTGATGAACTTGTTCTACTTTGGATGGCAGAAGGGTTCTTGCACGGGTCAAATGGAAACATTTCAATGGAGAAGTTTGGCCGTCAATGTTTTAGAGAGCTAGAGTCAAGGTCGTTTTTCCAGCATTCCACGAGTGATAAATCACTATACACAATGCATGACCTCATTAGTGACTTGGCAATGAATGTTGCTGAAGAGTTTTTCTATATGTTAGGTGATGAGATAGGCGATGTGGATGGAAAACAAGTTTTGGATAAGTTTCGCCACTTTTCTTTTGTTCGTCAACGTTATGGACTATACGAGACGTTCAAGGCATTACAGGGGGCTCGACGCTTGAGAACATTCTTACCGGTGCCAGTAAGAATAGATGGATGGGGAGATTCTTATTTATCAAGCAAGGTCCTTACAGAAGTACTTCCCCAACTACAGATGTTAAGGGTGCTAAACCTAGCTAACTATGAAATCACAGTGGTACCAGCGTCCATTGGCAGTCTCAAACATTTGCGGTACCTCAACCTTTCTAAAACTAAGATCACATGTTTACCTGAACAAGTCTGTAACTTGTGCAATCTACAGAGTTTGTTGCTATCTGGTTGTCACCGGTTATCTAGCTTGCCAAAAAGTCTCATAAAGCTGATAAACCTGCGACATCTTGACATAAGTCATACACCGGAGTTGAAGGAGTTGCCTTTTGGGATTGGTGAGTTGACTGGTCTACAGACCTTATCCAAAGTTATTATTGGAGATGCTAATGGGTTCGAAATATCCCATCTTAAGGACCTAGAGTATCTTCAAGGCATGCTTACCATTGAAGGACTGCATAAAGTGACAAATTCAACACACACAAAGGAAGCCAACTTACAGCAAAAGAAGGGTATTCATGATTTGGAGATGAACTGGGGTAATGCCTTTGATGATTCTCGGAATGAATTGATTGAGTCTGAAGTGCTTGAAGGACTAAGGCCGTTTAAGAAGTTGACTACTATCATGATATCGAACTACATGGGAACAAAATTTCCAAGTTGGCTTGGGGATCCCACATATGATTGCTTAACCCAGGTTATGTTGCGCGGCTGTAGAAGTTGTACATGCTTACCAACGCTTGGACATCT
>JANDBE010000051.1:11516435-11526474 GCA_024320915.1 Erigeron philadelphicus
AACTTTGAACGGATCCCATTATTCCCATCACTACCAAAAGGTACATACCGACTTGTTAAACTACTTAAAAAAGAAAACGAATTCAACAAAATAAGAATTAGGGAAAAACAAAAGGAGTGGTCCTTGTTTTGTCGCCGTTTTCACATCCATCCCCACCCCCCGATCTATCAATCAATCAATTAATTCCCATTTTTTTTTTCAATCAAACCCTAAGAAAATCAAATTGCGATTTCAATTTTTCATTTAATGCTAATTCAGGTCCGTCCGTCCGTCCTTCTTTCTTAAATTATATTATACAATATATAATTATATATACACACATGATTAGATCTGACTGGAATATTGTTTATTAAGAGTATGTATGTGTATTCATGTTGTATGTATATATATGTGTATGTATATATATATTTGTATCTATGTATATTTGTATCTATGTATATATATGTGTCATGTGTGTGTAAATATATACAAATTAATGTTAGGTTTAATCAGTGATTATTTATTTCATGTACTTCAATTTTTAGTGCTACTTAGTTTTCATTTTAAAAGCTTTTATTATAATTATTATAGTTTTAGCGATATGCCGATGCCGCAAATGTGTTAATGTGGTGTTCTGTGTGCATTTTTCGTAGTTGTTTCGTCTTAAAGGTAAGTTTATATATTTTGGTTTGATTCTTTGATCCCAAAGTTTTGTTGTCTAGATTTACTTTAGGAACTCATCGATAAGGAACATAATAAAGCAATGATATATAAACGACGAGGGATCCTTGTTTTAAAATCAAATCTTTGGCTCTTACTAACGTCGCCTAACGGTCCCCGTTTTTGGACTTTTTCTTCGTTATCCCAAAGTGTTAAGATTTGAAACCCGGGTCTTCCTTTAGACCTTTGGTCCGTCGGAAATGGTTATAAATAAATCAAAGAAACCACGGCTAATTATTAGTAGTCTAGATACTCAAAGTTCAAAGATAGTTTACTTGTTTCATGTTTTTCATGGGAAAAGTTAAACCTTATTTGATTAAGAAATTTTGGTTATTGTGGGGTGATACTTTCTGAGGTTCGATTGCTGAAATATCGCAACTTTTCTTGATCTGCAGGGAAATCGGTTGATGCCAATAATTGTGAAATCGGCTTTTTAAAGTGATGATATAGTCGCATCATACTGCTTGGTGAGAATTAGGACATTCATATGGCAGATGCTGTTTCAAGCTTTTGGGGTCCGGTCACATCCTCCCATGAGTGGTGTGAGAAGAATTACCTATATTCATCTTATGTAGCTGAGTTTTACAATACCATATCGAATATTCCATGCATTCTTTTGGCACTAATCGGCCTTCTAAGTTCATTGCTACAACGTTTCGAGAAGAGATTTAGTGTTCTACACTTATCAAATATGGCACTGGCTATTGGAAGCATGATGTATCATGCCACCCTCCAACATGTGTAAGTTTCAAAAAATTTAGAATGCATTGCATCAGAGCATTTGAATGGTTCTTACGTTTGTTTTTTTTTTAAACTTTAAATTAAGTTTTCTGAAAATTCGATTATCGTTTGTAATCATGAAGCTTTATGTGATTTTGCCTTATTAATCATCTGCTACAGTTGAATTCTAATTTCTTTTAGTCGCTTTCAAGTTTTCCGGATACTTCGATTTCCCTCCTAAGCTTTCTTTTTAATTTCTATTATATGAGAGGGTATATGTTTCCTTGATCAAACATTTTCTTTACTTAGCAATTATAATGGATTCTGATATCTGCAGCATGACAATTGAACTTATCTATTCGAATGCTTTACATTGTTCTCTTCGGGTTCTTAGTATTCATTAGTCATCCCTAATTCATCATGTTTTTAACTTCAAAAGAACTACTCTAATTCGAGAATTTATTTTACTTACTGATGCAGCATGACAATTGAACTTATCTATTCGAATGCTTTACATTGTTCTCTTAGTCACCCCTTATTTATCATGTTTTTAACTTCAAAAGAACTACTCTAATTCGAGAATTTCTTTTACTTACTGAACATTATTATTTACAGTTGAAACAAACTAAAGATTCCTTGCAAATATTTTTTCTTTTGGTTATTTTTGGTTTTCCATGATTTTATTTCCTGATACATATATACTTATATTATAGATTATTTAAAGTTTTGTATGTCGAGACAATATGTAAATATTTGTCTTTCAAATTAACAATCTGGTGTTGGTTGGTGTTTTTACAAGCATGGGTTGTCATAATTGGCTTTGAGGCAGTGAGATTTCAGTGAGACATATCGTCAGAAGTTGACCTAAAGGAGGAATGTTCTAAGAGTACCCTGGAATTTAGTAAAATATACCTTGGGTTAAAACTTTTAATGCTTTCAGTTGTTAGCTTATTAGCTAAACTAAATCAAGATAGAGAATCATTTCAATGTTCGTGCTAAATTTACAGAAGGACATTATAGGAATCACAAGTTACGGAGTAGTATAAGTCTAAAAGTTCACTTACTTCTATATATAATTCTAAAAGCTACATCATGTAATCATGTTCATTGTTCCCCGTCTCTAATTATTTTATGAATTTTTATATCTATAATTTTGGCCACAAGCCCATATACCATATTACCATTGCTCGTAGGTTTGTTGGAGTCTGATCTTTGACATACCTTTGGGTATTGCCTGATCCTATAATTCCTTCAGCCACTGTTTTTGTGTGCCTTAAATTTTGATCTTTAATATACGTCTCTTTGAATTCCAAGGTGAGTAACATGAGTAGTACTGGCTAAACAGGCTGATTGAGTAAAAGGGTCAAGATGGGTAATATTTGGTATAGTCAGGTTGACCTGAATCTCTTTCTATTCCAAGTTCCTTTGAGTTATTATCTATTTTGGTCTGTCAAATTTCATTTTGGAGCTTTTATACAATAAACATAAACATACAATTTATAAGTCTTCATGACTTCGTCACATAAACATACAATCTATCCATCTTTATCTGATGTGCTTGTATTAAGCTATGTAGTTGTTTGACCTATTATTATATAAATAAGTTGAAATCATACTCTTTATATGTCACAACAATAAAAAAAATCGCTTCATAGTTCCATTTCATTAGAATATCTTTTAAAAGGTAATAAAAAAAATCACATTTTACCTCTCTAAAAGTTAAATCTCACTAACATACTCATTTGCAGGCAACAACAAAGTGATGAAACTCCAATGGTATGGGAAATGCTCCTCTACATCTACATTCTATATTCACCCGATTGGCATTACCGTAGCACCATGCCCACATTTCTCTTCCTCTACGGGATATCTTTCGCCGTTATTCATTCCGTGATCCGTTTCGATATCGGCTTTAAGGTTCATTATGTAATGTTATGTCTACTGTGCGTACCTCGGGTCTACAAGTACTACATATACACACAGGATATAACTGCCAAGAGGCTCGCAAAGTACTATGTAGCTACTCTTCTTCTTGGTACTTTATGCTGGTTAGTTGATCGATTTTGTTGCAGCTGGATATCCAATTGGCCAATCAACCCACAAGGTCATGCATTGTGGCATGTTCTCATGGGCTTTAATTCTTATTTTGCAAACACTTTCTTGATGTTTTGTCGAGCCCAACAACGCGAATGGAGCCCTAAAGTCGTTTATTTCATGGGAGTTCTTCCTTATGTGAGGATCGATAAACCAAAGACACAGTAAGATATAAGTTTGTTCTGTTTTTGGGACCCACAAAGATTTCAGGTAACATTTCATTTTGTTTTTCACCATAATATGGTTTTGAAGTATGATTCTAAAAGGTTAGATTTTTGTGAACTTCTAGTTTGTGCAAGTAGGATGTTTGTGTACCATATCCTCTGGTTTTGTTTAGAATTTTATGATATGATCTAAGGGTTCTAGTTCTTTAATTCTTATAAATCTTTAGCTTTCTTATGCTTGCACAAGTGAGTAGCATGAAAAATGTCTCCATTTGTAGTACTTCATCTCATGAAAGTTGCAATATTTTACGTTAGTCTCGTTCTTTATTGTTATTGACATTACGGATCGGATTTGGGGCTGTCATACTTCGTCTCTGCGTTATTTGGATATTCAGATTTATGGCATATTTTATTAGAAATTAGTTTGTCACCAAGTCATAGTATACATGGATGGTTTGGGTGTAGTCGTCTGTCTTTATATATTGTTCTGCCAATTAAGGGTTCTTTTATCGCTCCATCATTTGAGAAAGCAGCAGATACTTTAGGTGTTCTTTGTCTTTACACGAAAGAACAATCATGGACAAATTGTTGCAAATGTATGAGACGTGTCTTCATGGTCTTTTTGCATTTTTCAAATAGATTTTTTTTTTATCACATGGGCGACATTCGCAACAGAAAGCTTGAATAGTAGTTGCTGATTAGTTGGCGTCTGAAGCTAGGGTGTCTCATAGTTGCACATTGTTATTTAGGTTTCTTAGTTTGCATTGTCAAATATGATTCAACATACAAGAATCAACAATATTCACATATCCATGAAAATGTTGAAATGATAAAAGCATATAATGTCTGAGGGAAACTATTTTCATATCGGGCATTAATGGTTTCATTTAAGTAGCAAATTTGTAGTCACAAAAAGCGTTTACCTGATAATAAATCAGGAGTGGAACACTCGCCTTATACTGTGGAATTGGGATTTGCAATATTATATAAGACATAATATTTGCTCTGGCAAAGACATCTTTATCATTGCTGTGATTGAGTGATTGACATTGTAATGCATAAAATTGCATTATACACACGTGTGATCTACATAAAGCCAAGGGGCTTACAACATCGTGGCGTTCTTAAAGGTTTGGTTTATGCTGTCGATTCATGCTTGATATACCTAATGATATACAACCTGTTGATTGGTTTGAGTCGTTCTAATAATGTTTTATTGCGACTTTGTTTCCATTTACAATTCTAGATACAGTTTTAATATATTTATAAGAATCTAGATAATTACATTCGCCTTATCGATACCAAGAATAGATGTATAAAAGTGTTTCCAATTTTTGCAGAAGAAAATAGATAAATAGTTGATAAAACAGAATATGTAAAATTTCATTTAATAAACATGTCCAGGGCCTTGTCGAAAGAGACATGAACCCTGGAACTATCAAACTCGAATGTGAGCACTCCAATAACATGAGTTACTAGGTCCCATCATCAAACAACACCGTTACACCAAGTTATGCAGTGGACACTGAGTAACCACACCTATTGGGATTACGATCATAACCTGTTAGCAGGATTTCACTGAGCGATTTATTGATATGGAAATCAATACATTTTCCATTTTGAAAGTTATAAAATTTGGAAATCAATACATTATCCTTTTTGAAAGTTATAAGATTTCTATGAACATAGGATTCTCAAAGGCGTGTCTTTCATTGTTCATAATACAAGGAACCATATCGCCAATTTGTTTTGTGCATCAGCCGGTTTTACAAATCAACATAAACCCATGTGTCAAGAAGGTGTTTATATAGAAACTCTACCAATTCCGCATCACTAAATCATGTCGTCAACATTAAAACCCGAAATCCTGCATAATTCCATGCATCTTAAGCTCGCTTGGGCTAATCATATGACCATGCTTAAAAAACATCAAAAAGAACCCAGAAACTATTTACAAACAAATGGATTAAATCGCACAAAATGGAGGGAAGACTAATCCCATGGTCAAGACTTTGGCAATGGCCGGTGGCAAATTCACCCTTTGACCAATGGTTTTCTTGATGACAATCTCAATTTCAACCCAACTCCTGGGATTGCATAAAAACACATCATGGCTTGACTTCCCATGTATGATGAACCTTTTCAAGATATTGTAAATTTAGGTAAAAGTGTATAACCAACCAAAAAAAAGAGTGATACTTACATTAGTTAACCTGATGATGAGCTACCACATATTTTGAATCATATAGCATAATAATGCATTTACAACTTATACAATAGTTGTTAAAGTTGTCTATTGTGGTAAATAAACCAAAATGTAGGGTAAATTTATCATCTCTTATATCTTCAATCTTTTTGGAAATATAACTTATCCCTGTAATCTATATCATACAAAGATCATTTTTACGTGCGCTTCATGCAGGTATAATCGGTATATACTTTCCAAAAGAAAAAGGTATAATCGGTATATACAAATAATAGGGAAAGGTAAAAGCAAAAAGTAGAACGAAACAAGGCTGATGGTTGAAATAAAAATTTAGAAAAGTTGTAAAAAATGAAAATTACAGAGCTAGAATATAAAATTAGTGTAAGAATAAACCATAAATGGGAACAAAAGCCAAGGAATGAAATGGCAAACTGCAAAAGTTTAAAAGAAAAAGTAGAATATTGAAAATGAACTTACTTTTTAATAGACAAGAGCAGGCCAGAAAAATTGATGAAGATGGGAAGAAAGTGGAGGAGGAGCGTCAGCTGAGAGCGGATGCACCTTCAAGTTTTTCGTTTGGGACTTGATTAAAAAATCATTCTATATGTAATTGGTATACATAACTTTCAACTTTTTAAGATGGTTTATGCACAATTACACATCAATAACAAAGCAGAAAATTTCAGCAATATATCAATCAGCTAAATGGGCACCATGCATAATTTTGTTCTTGTCCATAGACACAGAAGGATAGCAACTTTTTTTTTTTTAACGGCAGAAGGATAGCAACTATATTCGATGAAACTTACAAGTTGAAGATTCCTACTCATTCCCGTCAGGGAATCGTATGAAGATTGCTCGGTTAAATAAGTTCAATATGATGAACGCATCCTGATTCTATTACAAAAAGGAATAACAAAGCCGGTGAAATGCAGTTCAGTCTGACTCGAACCAAAACTTAACCACATACACTCCCACAGTCCCACATTTAACAAGTGAATAGTTTAAGTAGAACCATAACACAAACAGGCATTCTCAAATCATAACAGGCTATACATGATAATCTTGAACGTGTAATATCCAAATTCCGGTAACTACATTACTTTAACTTGATAGATACAAGCAACCATATATAATATAACAGCTTTCTGCTGGATTGATTAGTGTACAACGCAAACATTACAGATGACACCATTGCTGTGAATCGCTAAAAAAAACTATCGTTCAGCATTTTCCGCATAAGTAAATAATATCTCTTACCAAAAATGAACATTAATGGGTAAATTTGAAATGATAATTAGCTAGCCCATTTGCTGACAACAGATTCTTTGGCAGAAGTACGTGCGTATAATTCTTGTTCGGGAACATTATCAGATTTAGCAGCAGTGGACGGAAATAGCTTTCTACGAATTTTGGATGATATGTAGCGCAATCCGTTTCTCGGGCTTCGTAAAGTAAACAACAATGGATTGAGGACAGCCGCGAACAGAACATCACCTTTCGCAAGTATCAGAAACTGCAAATGTAGACAAATATAGTAAGCTCTGAGATTGATTATATGACAATTGGGGATTTAAAGATTGCATAATCAGTTCCCAAGGTTTCAATAATCAACTTCAAATGAATATAGGTTCATATAGAGATCGCAATAGAACTGATTATCAAAGTGTAGAATAGCATTACACTCCCATTTGAGAAGACCTCTCGTTTTTTGTTTTACACGTTTGTCTTTTTACGCAGTATCTAGTGATTCTTAAAAACTAGAAAAATTGCCAATCCCTCAAAAAGATGATTGTCTATTAGTACAGCTATAATGCTATATACAACAGAAGCACGGCCAAACACCAACTCAAATAACCTAATTTGTTATAGCTGATCATCTGATTTAGATTACCTATTATCGAGCTATTATTTCAAAGGCCACATCCAAACACCCCCCTTGTTCATCGGGTAGATGGGGAGGCAGTTAGGCAGTCAAGAAACCAAATAACTGCCTGGTAATCATAGGGACAAAGAAACAACTAAAACAAACATTATCCACAAAAATGGTGACCAAGTGTTAAAGAGGCAATGAAATTTTAGTTACCATAGCAGCAAGTACTAAAAGGGTAAGACTGACTAGCTGCGCTTCCTGCCAAAAATGCTCACCATCTGACCCACCAAACCATCTGCGCCACCATGCTCCACCACCACCACCACCACCTCCGCCTAGCTCCTCTCTTTTCTTTATTTCTTTGTCCCACTTTTCAAACTCTGTTTTCTTGCCACCAAGTGCACTTTCTAGGGCTTTCTTGGCTAGATCCTGCAAGAGATGATGAGCGGAAGAAAAATGCATTTAGGCAATAGTCAAAAATGGACGATATGTGTTAACTGAACTTTTTATCCCAAATTTAACAAAAGTTCAATTCACTTATAGTATGGATCAAGTCTGGTTGCCCCAAAAACCGTTTTTGTCATTTATTTAAAAATTGACAAAAACAGTTTGTGAAATCTTAGCCAATTCTTCTACACCCATTTAACTCCAATATCCTTTTCTATTTTGTGAGATAATGTGACACATGTTTAACTCAAAGTATATGACCCATGATTACATCTTCACCGAAAATAAAAGAAAATAAATATTGAATAGCGAGTGACCTAAAGAGAGGCTTATCATGTTGACTTCCCACACTTAACTCTATCTTCCAAGATGAAATCAGTCATCTGCTATCTTTCTTAATTAGTTAATTACCTTCCTTATTTATAAGCATGTAATCCATCCCATTATTCAGAATGATAAAAATTTCAAATTGGAATTAAGTTTCTACTCCATCTATGTATCTTAACAAAGATAAAAAGTTCAACATTTTCATCCTGGCTCGCTCCTTTACCTATACTGAAAACTACTAAAATACATAGAGTTGACAGAAAACCACATATCTCATATATAACAAAAGCAGAAAAAGCCAGGGTCTGTCAATATTCAAGAACAGTGACTATCCATATCTGCATAGGTTCGGTTTTTATAAAAAGCAGATTCATGAGTAAACAACATCATTATGTTTGATATAAATATAAACTCAAATGATGTATTTCACGTTCCTTATTAGATCAATCAGCTAAAGTTTATCCAGTAAAGAAATTCATCATATAACATAAATACATAATCCAGCATAATCTAATTCATAGACCATAAATTGGAAAGGCTCCTAGGTGTATACCAGTGAATTTTCCGCCATACTCTCTTGGCAATAATTTACCTTTCTAATCACCACAGGCACGGACTGCACGGGAAGCTGTGATCCTAAAATGAACTAGAAAACTAATCCGTCCATTACCAATTAGACTCCTATTTTATACACATCAACTCACGTCCACCAAAAGCAGGTAATTTTCTATGACTTCCTGAAGGGCTTGTGGTACATTACAGACGTAGTTAATATAAGGGGAGGCACTATTGGGTCGGTTAAGAGAGATAAGCTTATAATTTATAAAGAAGGAAGGTTCTCCCACCCCAACTGTCTGGCTCTCTCAATCTCACATTCTCACCTGAATTTCATCTGGGTTTCGGCCCAAGATGTATAAGAAGGAAACTTTTCAACGGTGACTGAATGAAACCACACTTTAAATGGTCTCATGTTGTTACAAGGGAAAACAGATACTTAGCTTTCGACAATTTGGGGTCCATTGTTAGGTCTCAAAGTGGACAATTTGGAAGCGTTGTAACTTTGTTATACATGCGACACCAGAAGATGTAAAGGCACTAAAAAGGGAAACCGATGTCTTACTCTACTTCCAGAACTTGTCATTGTTATAGATTTATAGCCTTATAGGTCACCCATAGATGCCGACATCAGATACTTGGCTGGAATTCGGGGTCTACTAACGCACTCAAAGCAGTTTGCTAATTCGACTATATGACTAAAACACGTCGAACTTCTGCACCAATACAATTTAGGATAAAGGCTTGTGATGACAATGTATTTTCGTACACAATTGTATTATGAACTTTTTTATTGGCCTAGTTGCTCAACGAACTTTTAAAATTTGTGCACATATAATTATCCTACTTTATTATCCTCATCAAATTTTCAAGTTATTGCTTAAAAATGGCCAAAAATGTTCAATTTTCAAAATTTGTTCACTTTAGGTCATCAAACTTTGAATTTTCTAATAA
>JANDBE010000051.1:11542357-11555289 GCA_024320915.1 Erigeron philadelphicus
CGTATCGGGTTGTTAATTTGGGTTGTTTGGTCGTTGATTACGATAACCCAGGTTAAAAGGATTGTTGTCGAAGTTGTTGTTGGAAACATTTTTAGAAAAAAAAATGAAGAAGAAATGTGAGAAGAAGGTTGATGTAAAGAAATGTTAATGTAAAATGACAAGGAAATGTGTATAAATAAAGGTAAAAAAAAGGAATTTTTTTTTTAAAATTTGTAAAAACTAGCCGGTACCCTATTAAATTGCATCAGTCAACGTGAAAGTTAAAATGGAGGAAGACGACCTGTGGAGTTCGGGCAACACAAAAGTCGGCCAAAGAGGATGGTGTGAGGAGCGACTTTTAATGACAAAAGGTAGGAGTCGACGGAACACAAAAGTCAGCCAAAGAGGATGGTGTAGGAAACGACTTTTAGTGACAAAAGGCGGAAATCGACTGGAAGTCATCCCCACTCACTCTTAGCATCCATTTACATGACACAATTACGTGTTTGGAAACGTGTCCAAGAAAAGGATGCGGCAATTTCGATTTTCTACCCGTTTATATATGAATGGGTGGATTGGGTTGTGTCTTTCATGAGACCAGTAGATCAACAAAAAATAAAATTAGCTAAATCATTATAAAGCAATTACTAAATTAGTTTATAGTGAGTGCAATACATCGTCTATGACAAAAAAAGAAAAACTCTTCTTTACAAAGACGACTTATATTTCACTTCTTATTTTTCAACCGCTTTTGTATTATTATTTGTGTTATCAAGTGATATTGCAAAACCTTTTGTTCAATTTAAAGCAAGTCATTACATTGCATAACATATAAAATAGATTTTTACTAGCGTGAGGCTCCTCAAAATCTTCAAAAGTAATCGTACGCCTCATCATTTGCCAAATACTAGGATCAACCCAATGCGTTATAATGCCAAGGTAAGAACCGGAAAAACTGGAAAAACCGTTGTTAAATTGTTTACACTAGAAATTAAGTTTTCAAACGACGTTACAAGTTCCTATTTAGCATTTTTTCACATTTTCATCCAATCACGTTTTAGTGTAAAATGACTATATTATCTATAGAGAGGTTGGAGGGTGTTTTAAATTACCTTAGTCAATCACGGGTTGTCGAAGTGGTTGAACGACAAAGCATCTTAAATCACAAATTACGCAAGTTGCTCACGATGCCGCTGCACCGTATAATGAAAAATACTTCCATCGACACACATAGATGATTGACCTTCTTCTCGAATGCTTCTTACAAACTCACAATGTTTTTCCACATGGTGCCTCAATGTCGTGTTAGTGCATTTACAACAAAACTTATTACATTTTTTACAAAGAACCTTAATTTTGCCACTCGACAATTTACAAAAATGAAAGTGTTGAAAGAGAGATGTTTTTTTTTTCCACCACCGTTTCATCATTCGAATAACCAACACCGGTAGATTATGATTGGAAAGTGGAACTAGTTGCCATTTCATGAGCGCTTTTGATGTCGTTAGTGATGATTCTTGGAGGGTTTTGTAACAAAAATGTGTTTTAAGTAATCCAAACCCAATTAACCTACCTATTTATACAAGTTGTAGGATGCAAATGGTGATTCTTTGATGAAAAAAAAGGCTAGAAACGTAAACTAACAGTTGTTTTAACGGTCGGCTAATGATCATAAAAGAAACAAGCTTTTGGTATCCGGTCTCCAAACCGGTTAATAGAACCTGTTTTTGTACCCAGTCCCAACGGATATATGCCCAAACCGGTTCTATCGACATGTACGAAAAAAACCGAACCGGGTAGGGCCAAACCGATTTCTTTTTGGGTTCGGGCTCAGTTTTTCCGAACCAGGTTAGCCTATTCGGTTGTTTTTTACACGGCTATCCTGAAACTCTCAAAAATTGAAAGCAATTTCCCAAATGTTTAGTTGTCTAACTTGTCATGGGCTTGGTATAAAAAAGTGAAAGCCCACTAAGGTGATATAACAAACAAACAGACGGCCTAAACTAAAAACTCGAACAGATAAAAGTTATAAAACCCCAACACACACTGAAAAACACACACACACAGACAGTGTGGTAAACAAGAAAGTAAACAAATATCCGATCGGATTGGAATCTGATCGAATTGAGTTAAAAAAAATGGCGGAAGATTTAGTATTAGATACAGCAATTAGAGACTGGGTATTAATACCGTTATCAGTGGTTATGGTTCTTATCGGAATCCTCCGTTACTTTGTTTCTAAACTCATGCGCACCACCCAATCTCCCGATCCCAAAATCATCAAAGAAGGGTATTTCTGTCTTTCTTTTTTCTTCAATATCTATAACTAATTATTACCATTATTATTATTATTAGTTACTGATTATATAATTTTTGTTTGATTAATGATTTATAGGCAGGTTATAATTAGGGCTAGGAATTTAAGAGCTGCAGCTAATTTTATACCTGTTAAAGCTTTTCGTGCCCGAAAATTGTATTATACTAATGAGGTATTCCCCCATTCCCCTGTATATATATGTATATATGTATTTATTATAGCATGACTTATAATGATAATTATGAAGTGTCTTAAAGGATGCTATATGATAGTTGCTTGCTGGTGACAGTTGTGGAAATTAATCGTGAGAATTAATTGTGCCGCGTTATATGATTTGTGGAAATGGATCTAATTAGCGATTCTCGGTTTGTTGGGTTGTAAGTTTATTCTGGCTTGGTCTTAAGAGTGTTAGAGAAGAAGAATAGGTGATTATTTTGTGGAGCGTGATTTGCATTAAACATGGTTCCTGGAACTTTTTGTTGTTTAACCGTACTCGGATACATAAAATTGGAAAATGCTTAGGGATGTTTAGCCTTGGCTTTAGAAGGCGTTAGGTGCTCCTAGGCGATAAGGATCCAGAAGCAGATGTTAGGTGAATGCTTCATGCATACACAACTCTGGTTTGCTGGCTCAAACGTTTGGTTATTCACCAACAAACAAACTAGATTAGAGTTTTAGCAGGAAGATTTTTAAAAGGATTCATCTCCTGTTGGATCCGGCAGATATATGTTCTTGAAACACTAGAGAGGTACCTACGCAAAGCGGCGGCGACTGGTGGCATCGGAGGTGGCGGTAGCAGTAGCAGTGTGGTTATTAATGTAAAAGTAATTGATGTGGAAGTGGGTATTGTAGTCATTTTTAGGTTGAGGAACGTATGTTGTAAATGATTTCGCTAAGAGTATTATAGATATCTTTGGTGGAAATATTTAAATCAGTGAATAAAGGAGAGTGATAGTTTGGGTAGATGGGTTTGGAAAGTATTTTGGGTAGATGTAGTGTGTGGGTTGAGAATGTGTTGAAAGTTAAGGGTATTTTGGGTTTTTTAACGATTGAAAATTTATAAGGGGGTAGTTTGTTTTATAAAGGAGTAAAGATAGTTCAAACATTTGTATTTCTAAATCATGTACATTCATATGATGACATTGCTCTTGGCTTTGTAGGAAAACGGTTTACTTCATGTTCCAAAGGGCCAGGCTCAGAATCCACAAGCACAAATGTTCTCTGATCCGAACATGGCTATGGATATGATGAAAAAGAATCTTTCGATGATCATACCACAGGTATGTTGTGTTACATTGATAATTAGTGTCTCTTAGCAAATCTGCTGTTTTTATTTAAATCAGCTCTGATCCTTACCTCCATTTTGCTAGACCCTCACTTTTGCCTGGGTTAACTTCTTCTTTTCCGGCTTTGTAGCAGGTATACCCTCTTTTAGCAACTTGTCTTGTAAACATATAGCATTTTTAATCCTATGTCGCTTGTGTATAATATCAATTATGTAATATCTATATTGATTGTCACCTTTACGTTATTCTGATGATTTCTGAATTTTGATTTATTTTCTATTCCAGCAAAGATACCTTTTCCATTGACTCAAAGGTTTAGGTCCATGTTACAGAATGGGATCGACTTAAGTACTGTTGATGTCAGCTATGTTAGCAGTCGCTCATGGTATGTAATGTGTATTTAAAACATAGATAAGTTTCCTGTTGAAAATGCTGTGTCTCTGCTTTATTCACTAATGATAGTGAGGTTGATGATGGTATTTTTGGCTTTATCAGGTACTTTCTTAATCTGTTTGGTTTGAGAGGCTTGTTTAGTCTCATCCTTGGAGAGGAAAACGGTAAGTATGCACTTTGCACTTTTGGCATCTCTTTAAAAAATGAGGTCCCGTCGATTATTTGTTATGTGATTGATTAGGAGTTCGTTTGCCCCTACTCTAGCAGTGGCAAATTGGACGGGGTGGGTAATGGTTAAGGGTGATAAACTGATAAATCACGGGTAAATATGTGTTGCAGTCAGGGTGGACTGATCCACAACACTTCTGGTCTTTCCTGTTTCTTTAATCATACAAAAAGTGCTAGTATTTATTTATAATTATGATTAGGAAAATTTTTTTATTTTGATTATCATCTTATTTTGAGGTTAGAAAGTTTACGCCATTTCAATACTTTTGGGTCACATTAAACCCGCTTCGCTTGATTCTTTTTTAACCAAATTGATTAGTTGTACACTTGTACCCATTGGTCCCGACAAGTGTTAAGTGTTAGCTTCCCAAGTTAGGTTCGAAATGGCCACCTGTAATTTTATTTTGTCATTTCGCTATGCAGCCACAGATGACACACAACGTATGATGCAAATGAGCGGATTTGGATTTGATCCATCTAAGGTAATACATTTTGAATTGTTCTATACTTTCTAATATATGACATCTGGTGGGCTTATGTTTCTTGTGAGACATAACATATTGGATTGGATCATAGTTGCACACCCTTTCTTTTGTGGTGGATTCGAACTTTCGTTTCTTTTTCTTTTTGTATGATACTACTATTGAAAAATTGAACTTTAAAGTTCCTCTTATTCTTCCCATCAACAATTTGTATTCCTTTTGCTTTGTGTACAGAGTTTGGGTGCAGAAAAAGATGGTCTCGACATAGTTCAGCATGATTGGGTCCTACCAAAGTTCGAGCAGCGTGCCGAAGCTGTACTCAGAAAACGCCTTAGCTAAATTACTAGGCCTATAGAGCACGACTCCATTCTGTGTTGGTATACAATTTCACCTGCTCCTGCTTCTAACCTAGTCGTACTAGTGGGAAGTTGAGATTTAAAATATTTTGACACTTAGTTTGACCTTTTATTTTTGTCTTCACAACTTATTTGAATTGTAATTGTTGTTATAAGGTTTTATGTACTACATTAGAATTGCTTGATGATAGTTCTCTGCGGCGCTTCTTTATTAATTGTGTTACACTTTAAATGTACAATTCGATGTCCAGTTACAGATACTTGAAGCATCTTTAAGGAACTATGGTCGAGATGAAGTTGTATTTCTACTGGTCATAGCAGTTCTTAAAGTGATCAAAACATTGTTCAAACCCCAACAGGGCATGATAGGTGTCAGTTAAGTTGTCCATTTACGTCATCTCAAATAAATTATCGCGATGCAATCTTAAAATTAGCTAAAAGAGAGCCAACTACCACAAAGTGCAAACTCATTACGTTCTGTTCACATTCGTATGACTTCTTTTTTAGCGTTTTTCTCAACTGTAAGATACTGCCTGAGCTAAATGATACGATGGTATGAATGGATTGATCTGACTAGTCATTTTACGCTTCAACAGTGGCTGACTGAATTGCTGATCAATCAGGTAAGAAATTGAGATAAATGAGATACGATCCCCCAATTGAGGTCCTAAAGGTAAAACTTCTTTACATAAACCATATTAAACAAAAACAACTTGTTTGTATCCACATGATTCATAAGATCATACTTCCCCCACGTTGCATTCACAAAGTTGTGATATGATACACAAAACTTGATCAGTTGGATCGTCAATTGCCACAAACCTTTTGATACTGTTGTTTGAACAACCATTGGAAATGTAGGAGTGAACTCACTTTCAACTCCTCTAACCCTCGTTCCGATACACTATTTGATAACTTCATACTACGCACTCTCATTCCTTTGGGTTACTAATAAGAGTTGGATGGCTAGTTTAACTTGGTTATAATGGATTTGTAATCCTAACTTTGTTATAACTTTGCAACCCTTATAAAGCACTAACCTTTAGTCATTTATCTCGTTGCTCTACTTTTTCATTGTATGTCTCGGTTGAGAAAATCTTAACCCTATAAAAGTTTTAACAAAATTATGTTAAGATATTCACACCATTCAAATTAATGTTATGCACACCCCATACATACACAAAACTTACAAAAAAATATTAACTAAAAAGTAACTTTAACAAAAATTTAATCTTCTATGTGTTCGTGTGATGTTGTTGCATCCCAAGTTACCACCTTAACTGGGGTACGTGTGACATGACAAATCTAAGTCTTGTCCAGATCCTGGACTAACAATGATCCTAATGATTCAATTGTATATAAGTGTCTTTCAGCTTTAACTCAATGGTTGAAAAACCATCTTTCTTACTTCAAGTTTTGTGTTTAAGCCTTGTGGATGACATAACAATTAAGTCCCTTTGAGGGCTTGGCTTGGGTGTATAACGTATTAATCGTTGTGCTTTCAGGCGGACTTGTAGGGGTTTTTTCCCCTCGGGTATTTGAAATAAACATTTTTATTTCGATGGGACTCTCTTGTGCGGACCCGGTTAAGACAACGTATGCTACACCTCCCGCTGTCGAATCATGACAAGAAGTTTTCAGCAAAATTCACCTTTCAATAATAAAAAAAAAAACCCACATATCATATACGTACATAATAATTAACAAAATGTAAAGTCAAAAACAATTTAATAATATTTTAATACATCAGAAAATTATTTCTGTTGATAATATAATAAGTTCATATAATATATATAGAAATTTTCAAAAAAGAAAAGACTTTTTTATTAGATAAAACAATAAAAAAAACTTATGACCTCATCATGTGGCACGAAGAATTGACTAAAAATGTTAACTTAATTAAGTTAAAAAAAAAAATGAACTCTCAATCTAGAGCTAGGACAGCGTGAGAAATATTCTAGCTTAATTTACTGATCCGAGGGTTGACAATTCAAATAAGAAAAATAAGTAAATTACTAAATGGTTGTATTAGCATGACTAATTAATATCATCCATATGACCATATCTATCTGTGGTATAGTCGGGATAAGGTTCTGAGAATCATTCACATATTGACAAAACTAATATTAATTTGAATAAATTTGTTTATATATATTTTTCGCATATGACTAAATGGTTTAATTATCATTTCATGCAAAAGTAGGACACCATTTTTACTATTTATATAAAAACGGAAGTAGTGTTTCTACTTAAATAGAGGTAATATCTATTTACATTTTAACCGCCCTCATACATTCTTGAGGTATTAGGTTCAAAACACGTAAAAAACGAGAGTGAACACTTTCTTTCTTATTTACATATGACTATATAAACAACAAAGTCACTAAAATGTCTCATAGTTTTTACAATTTAAATGATTTTTCACATAAACTATTTTCTATATATAATACCTTTGGGCGGCACATTGTTAACAGGGGTGACTCGGTCTATGAGTCCTCTAAATCGATATATATAGTCTATTCCTTTTTAAAAATGATGTATATCTTTATTACTGTTATGGCTTAAAGTAATATGGGATACCGGTTAATGTAATTAAAAAGATTTTTCTAACAATATAACTTAATTAAAAATGCTCAAAACGATAACAATCTAGTTGTTGTCATTTGACGACGGTACAAGGCTAATGGCAATAAAAAATTATCATACGGATCACTTTAAATTCTGATTCTGTCACTATATATACCCTGTACTTAGAACTAGTATGCCATCAAACAAATCGATCAACCAATTAACCAAAAAAGTATATGCATGATGGGTTTAGCCCTGCCAATTTATACTCCTAACCCCATTGTAAACTCAAACCACGTTCTCGTTTTCGATACAACTCTTCGTGATGGCCAACAAACTCCGGGTGTCTCAATGACACCAGTGCAAAAACTAGATATTGCCCGTCAACTTTCCAAATTACGCGTTGATGTTATTGAAGCCGGGTTCCCAGCAGCAACAAAATCGGAAGCAGAAGTGGTAAAGTTGATAGCGCAAGAGGTCGGAAATAATAAGGATGATGATAATGGTTATGTGCCAATCATTGCGTGCTTGGCCAGATGCACCAAAAACGACATTGATATAGCATGGAATGCTGTGAAATATGCCAAGTATCCGAGAATACTAACGTTTATAGCGACAAGTGAGATTCATATGAAGTATAAGTTGAATATGTCGAAAGCACAAGTGCTTGAAAAGGCGACGAGTATGGTGGCGTATGCCAAGAGTTTGGGTTGTATTGACATTGAATTTGGTGCTGAAGATGCTACAAGGTACGTAAAATTATGATGAGCGTTCAAGCGGTTAATATTTTTATCTTTAAAGGCAGAGGTTAAAAATTTTATTTTCAGGTCGTATAAATGGAATTCTATTTTAGGTTGTATAAGTGGTTAATATTTTTGTTTCTGAAAAATAATGTCTAAGGATTCTATCCTAATGCTTTACAAATCTGAAGGATTCTATCCTCATGCTTTATAAATCTGGAAGTCTTTTTACGTCTTAAATAAAACTTAAAGGCAATCTCTTTACACCATCGTAAGCTGTTTATATCTTAATTTCTTGTATACTGGAACGCAAATATCGTATAAAACAATATTGGATTATTCTTACTTAATTTTCTTTTTTACCTTTCATGTATAAAAATAATATTCAAAGCAAAACCTTTCATGTATAAATCAAGGGAAGTGATATTCGTACCACAGAGTTTGATTAATTTACCACTGTGGTGCATTACATACTTGTACTGGTAAATTCATCAAAAAATGTGGTACGATTATCACTTCCCATAAATCAATAATATTCAAACCAAAACCTTTCTCTTTGCATATTAATTTGGGGACGACTTTTTTGTTTCCACTTTTTTAAGAGTAACGTGCGTTTTGCTTTGTTTTGTTTTTTAGCCGGTAACGTAATCTAGCCTCGGTTTTATGTTTTGTCTTTACTTTCTAAAAACGGTAAAAATGAATAATTTATACTCGAGTATCTTATAAAAAAATCTTATTTATCGAAAAGGTCAAAGGTGTAATATTTATACCTACAAACTCTTAAATATTTTCAGCTATACTACACCTTAACATCAATGATTAAATTACACTATTAATTCTTAAAATTTTAAAGATATTTACATTAACCTTTAATTACATCAATCACCGTTAAATCAATTATTTACATCACTTGATGTCTCGACCACCAACATTCGCCCTCACCACCACAATCGGTTCCACGGCCACCACCGTATTGAACAAGTACAACGGCGTTGTAGTCGTAGATAAATAGCAAGGTGTTGGAGGAATCGGGGTACAAACACAAATAAACTGTCTACACAATTTAGATACATCAGAAGATCTTGACTATTCAGTTTGGAAAAAAATGAAATTCTTTTAATGGACTACCGATTTTAATTTTTATGGACGTTTTGGTGCAAATAATCTAGAGGTATAAGAAAACCTCCCATGCACTTTCGTGAACTACCGATTTTTATTTTTATGGACATTTTGGTGCAAACCAAAACTAACCTTAGAACACCCCATTAGTTAACATGTATTTACTTTATAAAAGTTGACCCTAAACAATGTTTTCCTTTTGTATCGTATGATTTGTATCCAATATACACTTTTGGGGCAATCTCCCCAACCTTTTCTTTATAATATTCTGAAATTTTAGTTTTTCTTTATCACTTTAAAAGATCCGAAAGAGACTTTTTATACAATATTTTTGGCGAAGTAATAGAAGCGGGTGCAACAACTATTGCAATTCCTGATACTGTTGGTCATCACTTGCCTAACCAGTTCGGGCAACTCATTGCTGATATAAAGGCCAATACACCTGGTGTTGAGAATGCCATTATTTCTACCCATTGTCATAATGATTTAGGACTTGCTACTGCCAATACTTTACAGGTACATATACACATGTAATGTTATTTTCCGTTCAAAAAATTAGAGTAATAAAAATACACCTATAATTGCATGTGTACGTGTGTTCCAGGGGGCTTATTCGGGCGCCAGACAAGTAGAGGTAACAATAAATGGAATTGGTGAAAGAGCTGGTAATGCTTCATTAGAAGAGGTGACTATAATATTTTTTGAATATTTGTTCTGTTAATATTTCAAATATGGTTTATATTTTTAACACACTATATTACAATGAATTTAAAGTCTTTAAACCCATAGAAACCAAGTCGAAATTCGAACCTCAGTTTCATGGATAACCTGGTTGCCTTACTATGCACCATGGATCATTGGCTGGACTTTTCGATCGTACTTAGATAACTCAGTTTCTTTTTGTTTAAAATAGGTGGCAATGGCTATAAAAATGAAGGGAGATATAATGGATGGTTGTCTTTACACGGGCATTAATACAAAGCATATTCATTTAGCTAGCAAGATGGTACATACCTAAACTGAATTTCAAATTTTTTATTAACGTGAGTGACTTCCCATGTATGTCGTATATATTTAGGTGGAAGAATATAGTGGAATAAAGGTGCATCCACACAAAGCAATCGTTGGTAATAATGCTTTTACTCATCAAAGTGGGATCCATCAGGTTCGTAATGTAATTGTTATTATGTGTGTAATAAAACTTTCTTTTGGTCGTTACAAGAAAGAATTTCACCTCTAACTATTGACACTATTGTGGATATCTAATTGTCCTTTCAAATATGGGTTACAAGCTTAAAATGCCAAAGGATTTTATTTTTTTTTATACACTTATACCATGATTTTTTTATTAAACCCTAGTGGCCAGGGCTATCTTTTAAGTCACTATGTAGGCTCCGGAGGTGAGTTTACCCAAGGTCTTAGGTTTGAGTTTTGAGATTCTCATCTCAAATATATTTTCCATGAGAAAAAGATTGAAGGTCTTGAATTATCAGGCTAAAATTGACTCCAACACGTCTAAATCGAGAATTATAAGTTTTCATGTGGCTTGCTCACTACAACAAATATGTTATTTATTGACACTCATTTCTTCGCACTTTTTTAAAATGTTTAAAAATTTGTTAATTTGTTCACACTTATAAATGTATGAAAAAAGCTTACATTTAAAAATGTGAATAAAGTTAAAGAATCAAAATCTTTTCACAATTATATATGTAGAAACAAAAAGTTCACATTTTCAAGTGTGTAAAAATATATAATTGTTCACACTTAAAAGTGTAGAAATAATTTGTGACACCAAATTTCCTCACACAAGAAGAAGTGCGAGGAATTTGAGTGTGACAAATTAGCTCTCACACTTTTAAGTGTGAAAATGTTTGACATTTTTTCACACTTGTAAGTGTGAACATTTTGTTTATATATTTATACTTGTGAAAAAAGTATGACTTTTTTAATTTCTTCACACTTCTAAGTGTTAATTTTTTTAATACAATCTTAAATGTCAACAAATTAACATATTTTTTCACACTTTTTAGAAATGCGAAGAAATAAGTGTAAGCAATTGACATATATGTTGTAGTGGCTTTTTATTATTCCTAATTCACATGCTTGAGATAATTTTTGTTTTGTAGGACGGAATGCTTAAGAATAAAATTACATATGAGTTCTTGTGCCCCGAAGATATTGGACTTAACCGAACCAATGAATCTGGAATTATACTAGGGAAACTAAGGTATTTTGAATAACATATAGTTCCTTTTTATTGCCTTCTCTATTATCTATAGGTTTTATCCATATATATTAGCTCGAATAGTGAAGTGTATATGATATTGTCACATATTTAAGTTGAATGAAAAACACTTCACAAACTAATTTTTTAATGCATAAAAAATTATGGAAGCCTTATCATTTATCATTATAGAAAAAATATATTATAATATTCATATGTGAGGGGTATTCATCCAACTTGAGTGTATGATAAAACCATATTCACTTCCCCTATATATAGGTGAAAAACTCATCACATGCTATTATTTTAATACATAAAATATATATGGTTTTAGCATTTATTCAATATTAGATTAAATCTCGCGTAATACGCGATTAAACATATATAACTAATAAAATACTAATATTTCATGATATTTTATATGGACAAATTGTAAATATAAAGTATAAAAAAAGGAACAAAGATTCTAGTGATCAATTATCCACATACCCAATCTTCATCATTTTATTAATTTAACAATATTAAATGAAATATGTTGAAAACGGTGATGTTGTCATTTTTATAAATTATTTATTTTTTGATTATCCTAAACACCATACATATATAGATCAGAAAAATCTTTTATTTAAATATCATAAGATGTTAACGATGTAAAATTAAACAATTATAATTATATGTAAATCCCTCACTTGATGGTTTAACCGACTAATGTAAAATACTTCAAGAACGATACTAGAAAAGGACTAGTCTAACTTAAATATAAATGCAATAATATAAATAAAGTAATACAAGACTTAAAGCAATAAAATAACTAAATTGGCGTAACACAATGTAATTTTCAAATTTATTTTATTTATTGATGTTAAATAAAGTACAAGATTGTTGGGTAATCAAGATAATACACAAGTGTATCTATGAATTACAAATGATCTATACTTGCTAAATATTCTCCTTGGATCGAAATACTTAAAGTTGTGAATTATTCCTTTTAGCGATCAAGACTATTTAGGCAAGTTCACCAAACATTAAAAGGTAACTTTTACAAGGAAAATGACTTGGTATATATAGGCAAATAAATCCTCCAGAGAATTTATTATGTTGTACAAATATGGTTGCATACATTTAAGGAAACAATTTAACTCTTTAAAGGAATTGGTTAAAGTATAATAATAAAGTCACAACGATGCGACCTTTCTTACTTTAACCAACCACCTTCACACGTGTGTTGGATTATCCA
>JANDBE010000051.1:11637051-11650195 GCA_024320915.1 Erigeron philadelphicus
AAGAGTCGAACCCAAAACCTGTAAGAAAAACCAGAGATACATCTACCAGTTGTGCTAAGCTTCATCTGCATATATAGGTATTATATTCCCATTTTTAAATTCCAATCAATCGTTTGCTTGAAAGGCCCAACTAAAGAGGGCCCAGTTATGCAGTAATGTCTTGTGTTTAGTTTCATCACCCTCTGAATCACTCTCCCTTCTTCCTCCCCTTTCACTCACGAACCCTAATTAATATTCTTTTTCATATCTCCATTTTTGTTTAGCATTGTTGTTCAATATATATATAATATTATATATATATGTGTGTGTGTATTGTGATCCTTTCATTTGATCTACATTACTAAACAAACAAGAAACACAACATCGGTATGCTCTTATACATCTTTTCTTTAATATTATTTGTTTGTAATTAGTTTGAATTTTTTTAATTTGATGTAAAATGTGGTTGATTTGTGAGCTTATTTTAAAGGGTAAAAGTAGTTTTATTGTGGGTAAAACTGTAAATTTTGTTGCTGATGTACTTAATCTTGATCTGTGTAAAAGGTAAATTATGGAATACCAATTATATTTGTGTGTTTTTACAGTACATGGGTTGACTTTTTGTGGATCTTGGTTTTTTGGATATATGCTAGATTAATAAGTTTTTGACTTTTTTAATTTTCTGCTACTTATTATAAAGATTTCGTTTGGGGTGTTAAGCAGTTGCAAATATATCCGATTCGAAATATACCCGGGTTTTGCCGTGAACATCTGAGTACCCGCCTTCCCGGGTAACCTGAATTGGGAAAACCTCATTTGTTTACCGGTTTTGACTAGAAAATATATCAAACTATAACTCAAGGTCTTTTGTGATTATCCAGCTTTAAATAAGTGGAATATAAAAAGGGTAATTGGATGGAAACCCCCTGATCCCATGTACCATTTGGTACCCACTAATCCCCCAACCAGTGGAATATATGTATCCAAATTTCAATTATTGTTATTATATGTATCCAGATATATGTGGCATCCATATAAGCTGCCATGATGATACCATGCCATCATTTTACAAATTTTTAATTGGTCAGGTACATACAATAGTAATAATCGAAAGTTAACCCATTCAAAGTTTTTTAATTGGTTAGATACATGCAATAGCAATAATCGTTGTTGTATTGAGTTCTAGAGTGTGATTGGTTGAGATTTCTTCCAACGTGAGCATGATCATCACCTGCAACTCTGTGAATGAATATGTGACAGTATGTAATATGTTTTGGTAGTATTGATAATAATAGTATCTGTTGACTTTTTTTAAAAAAAAGTATACACACAACAGATTTTTGCTATTGTTTGATACATTTCAAGCACTTGACCCTTTTCTTTTGATGACCAAAATTTGAAAATTGAATGCTTATGTCTGATTGCTACTAAAAGTCAGTTACTTTGGACAATGTTGTGCAGGGTGATGTTAATGTAAATCATTTTCTTTTCTGTGTGAATCATATATGTTTTATTTTGATGGTTATAGTTGGTTTTTGGAGAATCGGCGTATGATTATAAGATTTAAATGTAATTTGATTCTATTAAGTTTTTTTATAGATTTATTGTTTAACATTTGCTTTATCAGTTTACCTTTTAAGATTTTTTATTTCTTTATGTCATGAATCAATCGTGTTTGACTGAGCATCTTGCATTGGTGTGTTAGTATCATAAATTTTATCATTTGTATTTTCCAGGTTTGCGATTGGAGGTGTGCAGTGAGTAAGATGATGAATTGGTGATGAACTCAGCAACTGAAGAAAGTGCTTGTCTCCAACAAATCTCAATAAGTGAGTGTCGTTATACGACAATGCTAGCATATGTTGTTTGATCACTTGTTTTTGGGTCACCTGGTCAGCAAATAGTTAAAGCTAATGTCACCTGGTTACATCAATATTTATGTTTTACAGTCCAATACATACAATACCAATGTGTCAAGTTGGATACATATCCATGCTGCTAACGTAAAACTATTTACACAACAAATGTTTATATATAACTAGTTATTCTTCTTAGCTCACGTATTGTTGATGGATGAGACCAAAAGATGCTAGCAATGTTGAAAAACAAAAAAGTATCAACCTGAAATCATAAAAATAATTTTCACCGTTGGAAGTTGAAACTATAATTAATTTGCGATAACATATTTTATAATTTATTGGGCATTTTGATCAGGTTAAGTTTTAAGCTGTTCATGGAACTTCACTGCTTAATAAGAAGCTACAAGCTCCTGAATATGGTGATGTAGCATGTAGCATTGTGTAATATATTAGAAGATGGCATTTTATTCGGAAGAAGATTCAAGTGATGATTACCTATTTAAGATTGTCTTACTTGGTGACTCTGGTGTTGGGAAGTCAAACTTGCTTGCTAGATTTGCGAGAAATGAGTTTTACTCAAATTCAAAGTCAACCATAGGAGTAGAATTTCAAACTAAAAAAATGGAAGTTAACGGGAAAGAAGTTAAGGTGCAAATATGGGATACAGCTGGTCAAGAACGGTTTAGGGCTGTTACATCTGCATATTATAGAGGAGCAGTTGGGGCTCTTGTGGTTTATGATGTCAGCAGACGACAAACTTTTGATAGTGTTGGCAGATGGCTTCATGAACTTCACAGTAAGTTCTCCCATATCCTCCCTCTTTTGTCCATTATGAATTTTAAGATTAAACTAGTCAAGGTTATGGCTAAGAATCGACATTACATAGGCGCTCATGGGTCTAGCTGGTTGCCTATGGGGCCAAACTGAGTCATTTTTGATATGGGTTGAATTGGGTCAGGTCTTACTGCTTGACCCAAACAACATGCCATCCAAACAAGTAAATAAGAAATTCGTGATGGATTATATTATTCATACTCTAATTTTTCTTTTTCTTTTTTGCTTAATAAAACTATTTAGTAAATTTTGTGTTGGTCCTGGTTTCGATCCAATTGCTTTTTAGCTAACTTCCTTTAATCTATCCTCTGACTTGTTAGAGATGAACCATAACCCAAATGAACCGCTCAAGTAAATGAGTTGATTTGCTACCGCTATATTTGATAAAATCAATCATTATATTATCTTTTGATATTCCAACAAGAGAAGTCTTAAAGATTTGGTATATTGCTCTTGATTTGTTTTACCTCATAAGTAAAAATTTTCTTTCTGTTATCTTTGGGAACACAATAGTATCATATCAGATTATATACTCTCATTTTCAAATGCAGAACACATTATTTTGAGATCTACAATGAATTTGACTAATACCTATTTCTTCTAGGTCTTGTCAATTGGTATTTGACTAATGAACTTTTTGACCACAACATCAAAGTTTGTTTTAAATCAAGAGATACAACTTTCTTACCTATGGCTATTTCCCCAATAAAATTCTGATTGTTTTTAACTTGTGGAGCAGCTCATTGCGATATGAATGTAATAACAATACTTGTGGGAAACAAAAGGGATCTTAAAGACGCAAGAGAAGTTTCAACAACAGATGGGAAGTCATTAGCAGAATCACAAAGTCTGTTCTTTATGGAAACTTCAGCTCTGGATTCCTCAAATGTAAATGCGGCTTTTCAAACGATTGTTAAGGAGATTTACAACATTCTGAGCAAGAAGGTGATGCAATCTCAAGAACTCAAGAAAGATCCTTCAATCGGTAGCAAAAAGACAGTCATTTTGGATGCTAAACAAGATGCTAACCAACAAGAGAAAAAAGAAGAGCAACCTAATAAGGGTGGAGGGTGTTGTTCATCTTAGGTTAAAAAAACACACCATGTAGCTGTTGGGTGTAGGTGAAAATGTATTAGTAAATGTAAATGACATGAAGATTTGAAAGGTAGAGCATTTTATTATGTCTTCAGTTCTTTTCATGTTGGAAAGTGCTTGAAAAGCTTTTAGGGGTGTTTGGCTAAACTTATGCTCAAATGCTTAATAGCACATGTATCATCCAACAGGATGCAACTCTTTTGTCACTCTTATGGGATCATGATCCCTGTTATTCTCACCAATTTCTCTCTTCTTTTTCCATTCTAGATTAAGTATGCATATTATACAATTTGATCATTTTCATTGAAATATGACTATATTTAAGCATAAGACAATAGTGTATACATTAATATAAAGTTTTGCTGGTGTATATATTTTCGAAATACTCCTATATCTATACTACAAGTTTACAATATAAGAAAAAAAGACATAAGGTATTATCTTTTTAATTTTAAGATTAGGAAAATTACAATAGTATCCTTATTACGAGTAGTTGTTACTACATGATAACAATCAATTTCATCTTTAAATTAAATATGACATTATCGAATGATAATAGTGTTTATATGGCCTTGTGTTAGACAATGTAAGTCAGTGAACCGGTCGTCAACAACCGTCACTCATTGTCACATGTACTAATTAAGTTGCAATGAAAAGCCATATGCTTTTAGTTAAATAGAGGGGTAGCCGCGTAATGCGTCGGCGGTGACCGTAGGGGTAACGGTTGAAGAATATGTATTGTAAAGTAACTTCATTAAGGATATTGTAGGTATATTAGGTGGAAATATTTTAATTAGTGAATAATGAATAGAGTAGTTTGAGTAAATAGGGGTGGAAAATATTTCTGGTAGATGTAATATGTATGGATTGAGAATATGTTAAAAGTTAATGGTATTTCAAAGATAAAAAGTTTAAAAAAGCCGAGTTAGTTTATTTTATATAAAAAAAAAGGATTAAATTTGTAATTTAAACAAAATTTTTACCAAGTTATAGACGAAGGAGCCGGATATGGGGCCAATTTTGACCAACATGCATAAAGCAAAGGGTTGGATACTTGGATCTGGACCCTCCACATATTTTATGCTACTTTAATTTGCCAAGATTTTTCGATGTAAAACATGGATACTCTCTTGTAACATTCCACCGTCCATATTAGATTAATATATTAAAAAATCAAATATAATTTGCTTTGTATGCATCTTATCAATTCCCTTTTATGTAACGAACTCTGAATCTTAACTACATTTTGTAAATGTATATATTAAAATATATTCGTTTTCTATCTAACTAATGATAAATTGATAACTGTGACGCTTACTTAATTAATAAACTTTTTCTGTGATAAGTAAAAAGTTGTGTACCTTTTAATATTCTAATAATTAGTAAAAATTTACAAAACTGATGAAATAGGAAAATATACGTTTGTCATCTAATATATTGTTGTGACTTGTGATCAATCATATCTAAACTTGTTATGATTGACGTCCACATGATACATATACACTTGTTATTATCCATAACAGATTTGTATATATAGATACTATAAATGTATAATCGCATTGCCCATGCTTGAGTTAAGGTCAATTCTTATCCATAATTGTATAAATGTATATAGCTTCAAGATATTTGTTACTATCGATCGATATATTAAGAATAAAAATCATCATCATAATAATAAAGTAATAAAAGAAAGAATGTGTGAGGTCTTTTTTTAAATATGGATGAACAAGGATCGCCTCATATTTTGGAAAAAGGTATAAAATATTGGCAATAGCTATAAATAGAAATGGACCACCAAAATTGTTGGAAAACGATTGAAAGGCATGTGTTCATAAAACTTGGATAAGGGTCAACTTAAACCAACGATTCTTTCAATCTTTTATGTTCTTAGGTTTTATGACACTTGTGTAAATTGCGCAAAACATAAAGGGCCTACATGGACCCTTTTTAATATCATGAGACTAAAAAGTAAGCGACTTTTATTAGAAACTTGGGTTTGATTTATGAGCAGATTAATATATGAGTCGGTTTGGTTGACATTCGAATCTCGCGAATTCATTTACAAATATGAAAATTAAATATTATAAATAAACTCAAACGTTTAGTACTACATATTCTAATTATCTAAATCCTTTTATGGTTTTATTCTAATGTTAGATGAGTCGTGAGTGTATTTTCAAAGTACATTTTGTTACGAGTATTTTTTATGTACAGATTTATAAAGTTTGTAGGGGTCCAGGGGACATAACACAGCAAATAAGTTATGTGCACAAACATAAATGTATGTTGATAAACCAGTGTAAGAGGTTTTCTGAAAACGTAACTAGATAAATAACAATACTACACAAAAAAAAAGTTAAAACTAAATAAATAATAATACTACACAAGTAGAGTTCGAATCTCTCACGATTCACTACCCTTTAAGTTTGCCATTCTAAATAAAGAAAAAAAATTACCAAGTGACTTCCGATCATATGTTCCTGGGAAGAAGCCATTTGTGCGAAAGGATATAATACCCCCAAATTCCATTTTTGTTTTCAACAAAAGATAGTCAAATAGACGAACATGTCTCTCACCTTTAAACTAAATTCATAATAAACCTTAGACCATCAATATCAAGAGATGAGTGATATTCGTATAAAAGATACGAGTACTAATTTATTCATCATACAATACAAGTTTTATAATATAATATACAAAGTCAGTAGAGTACATATGTGATAAATAAATCAATTGTTAGTATATAATATCACTTTCCATATCAAAACACTTAAGACTATCAATATCACGAGGGAAGTGATATTCATACTCCAAATATTAATTTATTTACCACGAAGTAACTTTTATGACATACTATACAAGTCAATAAAATACTGATAAATTAATCAATTATTATGATACTAATATCACTATCCATATCAAAACACTTATAAATAAGAAGATAGTTAAGGCTTAAGATGTATGCTACTCTATATACAAAGTACAAACAAATATATGATATGGCTTAATAGTAACCCATAGGGATAAGATGCAAGTAAATAGAGATGAAAATAGACCTACATTTATACCATATTCTTAGGAGAACAAAAAGAAGAAATATTTCACAATAAAAACTAGCAAGAAATTATTTTAAGCTTATGATAAGAAGTAGACAAACATATATTGAATATAGAGTAACTTCATTGTAAAAGGGATCCCAATTTAGCATCCAATAAAAGTGTTTCACACCAAGCATTTCATACACAATCTAATTAACAACAAAACCCCAACATGGGTATGGAAGATGATACCACATACCTTACAAAAAACTATAAACTTTTCCGGGCTTTACATATTAAAGTTCCCGAAAACAACAAATATCAAATTATAAATGCAAAAAAAGTTTCAGTTCTTTTTTTTTTTAATCTTCTTTTCCTTATATCAAAAGCCTATTTTTAAAAACTCCAATGATGTTCAACCAAATCGTGTAATGTGTTCTATAAAACAGGTGCTGCTTCCATTAGTAGCTCTAACCAAATGTACGGTGTTCTAAAAACTGATGTACCTCATTCACGGGGTGTATTAAACGAATTCACAAATTCTTCAATCTTAAGTTCATCCTCACAAGTTTTCATATCTCCTGATAGCAATCTTCCTAGGCAGCAATTCCTGAAATCAGAGATCAAAGCACAATAAGAAATCATAGAAGACTGAATGCCTTAATCTTTATGCTGGCAATTTTAATAAACCGTATACTTGTTAATGGGTAGCTTCAAGGTTATGTTTTATCTCTAACAAAGCAAACAGGTAAAAAAAAAAATAGGTCAAATAATCGAGTCACATGGGCTGAGCATGTCAACAGAGTATGAAATAGTGAATAAATCTAGGCAAAAAGATGCTTTGGACCCAATACAACAAAGGTTAAAATTCATCTGTGTAATCATAATTGTACTGCACAAAAATATATAGCATTATTCAATGTACCTGGCACAACTTACTTGTGCTATTAACCAAAAGAAAAAAAAATTTACTTGTGCTCATGGTGGGGTTGAATTGAAACAACCAAGTATCTATTTGATTACAAATGTGCATTCTTGTTTTCATGCATTTTTGGGGTATTTAGATGTGACTCATGGTAACTACTTATCTGACTATTGTTACCTGAAGTTCTCATAGTAAGTTTTTAATTAACTTGTAAGAAAGGATAAAGTAACACCATACATGCTGCAGCAATTACTTAAATAATACTGAGTATTTAACTTCCCAAAATTACCATAGGCCAAATTTTGCTCAATTAATGGTATTTAACTTCTCAAAATGCTTATTACTGTATCAAGTTTAGAAAGAGTGAGTTTGACATAAGTACATTACCCTTTTATGCACATTTTCTACAAGTATGTTACCCTGCCTTTTTTGGTTCCGTATCACCATTTGTTAACTGTTTTCTTAAAAGTAAGTACCTTCATTGGTCAAAGTTTAGGTAGATGCCCCTAAGTAGGATTCGGTGCATTAATCCTTGTATGCAATTACAGCTATACAAAAATGTCCATTTTTGGTCTTTGCTATTTTTAAATTCCTAAACACTACCTCCTTCAGCAGACATGATTTTCAAAATGTCGAACAATCAATAATACATTACACTTTCAAAACACACATCTAAACATCAGGCATATTCATCTTACTTCTAGTATCAACAAACTAAGATTCACAACTCACAAGCATAACTTTCTTAAAGTCATAAGCTTTATTTGAAGTAGATCCATTTTTAATCGTTTTCTGTAATTGTGTACAATGTCCAATATCACCTACCTAGACTTGTTCTACATTGTACTCCATTTGTCTCATATCTAATATCATTGTTTGACATGAGAATGGGAGTAACAAATCATTAACAATAATACTCCATACAAATTACAGGAAAAAAAAAACAGACCAAAATCAGAGCCATCATCTGTATGTAATAACGAGTAATCTCATAGAATCTTTAAATCGTAGTATACATGTTATCCCATGTATGTATTTCTCCAACAAAGGTTTCAAATCATCTACCATGAACCAATTGCATAATCATTTTTTCCAATACAATTTATGTTCTTTATGAACCAAACTTTACAACTAAAGCTAATACTTATCAATATATAAGAACAACCTGTAATGTCTAATGCACAGAAAGGAGAAAAAGACATACCTCTATTTGATCTATTTGTAGCACTATAACCAACATAGCCAACCGAGTTTTTTGGTATGCCATCTGAAGCTCCGCTTCCAAGACTATAGCCAAATAAACCAGGTACTTCCAGCTCAGGAGATGATGAACGCCATGTGGGATCCGCATAGAATAAACCACCACCACTGCCCGTGTCGCCATTGCCATATGAGTTGCCACTGCCAATCTCACCATCATCAATCACATCATACGGAAAGGGTGGCACATTGCTAGTAGTACCATTGTTCCTCCTATACCCAATAGCATTCTCTTCATTGCCAAAGTTAAGATTACCTCCAATAAGACTAGCATTGCCACCAACACCAGTACCACCAGTACTGGAATTACCCCAAATCGCTCCAATTCCGCCAGACCCATTTCCAGGAGCCAAAATGTTGCTCAAATTTGGAGAATTTGTAGTAAAATTCTGATTCCCATTCCCCCACATGTTATGATTAGTTGAGTTTAAAACAGAACCACCTCCATTACCACCACTACCTCCCATCACGCCGTACCCAATTTGATCAGCATACCTGTTTGGACTTGCACTGTACATAGAGTTCATCATACGCCCATATCCAAGATTGGAGCTGAAGTTTCCGTTTCCATTTGCACTTCCACCATAGTTCATACCTAAAACTGAATCAGAATTTAGTCCCAAATTATAACTAGATGGACTAAATGGAGGATAACCTGTTCGGCCAACAGAAACAGGACTAAATCTACCATCCATTCTTGCTCCATAACCAAAGTTAAGGAAACTATTAACTCTACTTAAACCATGGTTAAATCCACTCATCTGACTCCTACTAGGACTGGGGGATGACTCTTTCGGAACTGCACGTTTGACTTCGACCATTTTACCATTGAGTTCATGGAAAGTTCTAAGCAATGCTTTGTCAACAGATTCCTCTGAATCATAAGTTATGAATCCAAAACCTCTAGGCCTTTGGGTGTTGTGATCATACATCACCACCACATCAGTGATTATCCCAAATTGGTCAAAGTAGTTCTTGAAATCACTTTCTGTGACCGAGGATGCCAACCCTCCCACAAAGATCTTTTTTGTGCGGATGGGTCCAGGTCCAGGCCCGGGAGAACCCTGTATGCTTCCACTGCTCCTGTTAATCATTTGTTGATCGTCCCTTGGAACAGCCTTCTTTGCTTCAACCTAAAGATTGAGATACCATAAACAAAAAGCAAGTTAGTTTATCTGGCACTTAGGGTTGTTTGGATAGTTGGATGTGAACTGTGAAAGTTAATATCTGACAATAAATAAATAAAAAAATCGATTTTCAAGTAAAATATAGAAGTGCAGTAGAGGTGTTTGGATGAGCATTTAAAAAATACTTGTGTAATATTAAATATTAAAAAGATATAGATGATCTGTAAAAAAACGAATTAAAGGTGATGATGTCTGGATTAGCTTATGTTTTTAGTAATTATGCAATATAGGATGATAAGAATCAGATTGTTAACATTGTGAAGAAGTGTAGCCTTCACATTGTATTAAAACGTGTCCGAGCAGAGAGCGTTTGGATGTGCTTCTGCAACTTATCATTTCATTGATGTTGAGTGTTCGGCAAATTCTGATTACTTGATTTTACCCAACCATATGACAATCATTTACTCAAACTGATTATTTCACTCGTAAATAAGATAATCGGATGCAAAAGTGACCAAATCATCAACATTTTGAGCTACACGATCATATCTCGCAAACACATTATGATCGATCATTGATCACAATAGCAATTCAATGTCTATATTAGACCAACAAATAGTTCATTTCATTTAGACTAAACTAAAAACCATAAAACATGTAATTCTGTTTCAATAAACCATAAAACATGATCAAACAAACAAAAAAAAAGAACTTACAGTTCTACCATCTATCATATGCTTTTCTTTAACAACTCTTTCAGCAACAGCAGGGTCGGAAAAAACAACGAAACCAAACCCACGAGCACGACCCGTGGTTCGATCCTTCATAATTACAGCTTCAATAACTTCACCAAAAGTTTGAAAATACTCTTTCAATCTTTCTTCATTAGTATCCCATGAAATCCCTCCAATAAATAACTTCCCATGCTCCATTTCCATTCCTATCACAAAATTCCAAATTTTTATTTTTTTCCATCTAACCAACTAATCATCAAAACAATCCAAACACATAGATCTCATCAAAAACAATACACAATATATATATACATATATAATTCAGATTCAATCACTACTTTCATCAAACACATAATCTGTAAATATATCAATACATACATACAAATACACATATATATACATATACATATATAAAGATTACCTTAAAAAGATGATGGATTATTGGTAAACTAAGAAATGGGTAATCTTGGAATCAATAAAAAAGCATCTGATCTTTCTTGAGCAGATCGAAACTTGATCAACAATCAACCTATACATACATATACATATATATGTACATACAACAAATAAAGATACAAACTTTAGTATCAAAGACTGAAAATTTATGAAAAATAAAAACAACCCATGATTAATTTAATTACCAAATAAATAAAAATCAAAGTTTCTTTAAGATCTGATTAGATGGCAAAGCAACCCCTGTTTTGGGGAATTCTAAAGTTGATAGATTTTTAAGTGTTTTTTTTTTTTTTTTTTAATTTTTTGATGACGATTTTTATTAGTTATATTAGTATTGTGTGTATGTATAATTTGTGTAATGAGGATGAGTAGAGAGAAAGAAAGAAAGATCTAATGAATGTTTATGTGTGTATATATAGATATAGATAGATATAGATTGTTATATATAAAGAGAGAGAGAGATTGGAGGGGGTGTGTTTTAGCTACCCTCTTGGTTGTTTGTCATGTAAGAAACTGGAGACCATAAAAGAAGGGGTAGTGAGGGGGTGGCTATAATGTTTTAAATTACTCTCAATTCAATCTCACACTAGTTTCAACCTTTTGTAAATTGGAATGTTTTTTCTTTTCTTTATTTAAATAAAATAAAATCTTTTATGTATTAAGCTTTATTTTTCTTAACGATTGTTTCGTGAGACGGCTAACCGTTACATCCATTCAGACAGATAGTCACTAGCGACCGATCCACGAAGTCAGAGATCATGAGAGAGAAAACTCACTAATTTAACTGCTACTCATATTAAGTTATTATTAGTAATTTTGTATTATACATTATAAACTTTTTATATTGTGTAAATTGAAATTATCTTTTTAAATGTCTATTTTGTTGTGATACAAATCGTTTAACTTTTGAAAAATTTATTTTAGATTTTTAGTTAATAACCGGTTGAGTTAAACTGAACTTTGGAAAATAAATGCGAGTAACATTGATATAATATCGTCATTGATTACATGTATTTTAAATGAGCTAATTTTACACGTCATTAATTAAAATTTTATGGATGATGTTTATATCAACACTAAAAATGTATGAGTTTGTGTACTACCATTGGGGATATGTCTTTGTATACGGAATTAATTTTACTAATTAACAGTATTTAAAGGCAAATTGTAAAAGTAAAACCATTAGTTTACTCTTTTTTTTTCAATAATGTGTAACACTAATTTTACGAAGAAAATGAGTCACTCGAATGAATTCGTAAACTGGGTTACCTTACTATAAGGTAGTTATGTACTTTCATCTCTATTCTGTAATGATGTTCTCAAAATACTTAAACAATAACGAACCTTAATAAAAATAAAATGCACGACTACTTTACAATAACAAAATGCCGTAATCGCAAGAGTTTTTCAGAGTTACAATTACATAAAAACTATTGTGTTGCATCAAAATTCATCACATTCACATTCACAATTTTGACATTTTTGGACCATAGTCCTTCAAGATTATCAATAAAAATAATTATGCCGTCACATATGGTGTATAGAAATTAGAAGCCATATATGAAGGACATATGTAACGATGCCTAGGCAAATATGTCAATACGATTTTCTATGAATTTAAATAGAATAGCCATTTCTGGTATAACATTAAAAGTGATTTACTTTAACAATGGGTGATATATATCATATAAAAAAGTGTTAATTACTGAAATAATATTTAACGTTTGCGTCATATTACTGGTTTCATACTTTTCCTTACGCTGATTATATCCAAAATATGCAAATTTCCACTCGGACCATACTGGAAGTTAACGTCGTCACGTGGCCGTTAACCCCC
>JANDBE010000051.1:11825921-11838340 GCA_024320915.1 Erigeron philadelphicus
CGTTGCCCCGGGACAAATAACAATACGCTAAACATACAAAGGAAGAAAATGAAGTTTTTGTGGCTGAAGTTGAAAAATATAAAGTTATGTGGTAAAAAAGTTAAGAATATGAAACTTCGTTGACAAAAGTTAGAAATCAAAAAGTTATGTGATAAAAAGTAAAGAAAATGAAACTTTCGTTTCAAAATTTAAAAATAAAAGTATAAAAAGTAAGAAAAACAAAAGTATAAAAAGTAAATAAAAGAAAACTGTCTTCGTGCCAAAAGTTAGAAAAATGAAAGTTTAAAAACTAAACAAAAACTTTGGTGCCAAAAGTTCTATAAATTAAACTATGTGACAAAAAGTAAAAATATGAAACTTTGTTGACAAAGGTAAAAAATCCAAAGTTATGTGGTCAAAAGTAAGTAAAATGAAACTTTCGTGTCGAAACTTAAAAAAGGAAAAACATAAAAACCATGAAAGTTTTGTGGTAAAAAGTTAAGAGAATGAAACTTTCGTGAAAAAAGTTAGAAAAATGAAATTTTAACATGTGATTAAAAATTAAAGAGAATAAACTTTTCGTGACAAAAGTTAGAAAAATAAAAGTTTAAAAACTAAACAAAACAGAACTTTCGTGTCAAAAGTAAAAGAAATTATACTATATGAGAAAAGGTAAGAATATAAAATTTTGTTGACAAAAGTTAATAATACAAAAGTTATTTTGTGTCAAAAACCAAAAAAGTTCAAGTTTTGTGGCAAAACCTTAAAGAAAACTTAATATCAGTTATTGTAACTCCCGCTAAAAAACATAAGTTAACGGCCGTTAGAAAAAAAGGACTATTAGTGCAAACTATTTAACAGCAGGGACTAATGGTGTTAGAAAATATAGCAACACGATTTTCAAGTAACGCTATTTATATATATACTAGTAACGTTACTCGGGCGTTGCCCCAGGAAACATGACGTTGCTTTCAGAAACCTTATATAGGTGGGAGACACATTCGTTTTTTCTTATTTAACATGTATCAGATAATGTATTGTCGTATATAAACATTAAATATAACAATCAATTACATATATAATTATATGAATAGATAAAGTAATGATAAATGAATGTTAATCATGTAACAACTATATATGATTAACTGGCAAAAAAAATGTGAGAAAGCGGGGAAAAGATGAAAACGCATTAAAATTATATTACTATATGTGAAATACGAAAGGAAATGGAAAACATCATTATAGAAAATAAAAAAACAGATGAACACGGATACCATATTAACTTTGTACAATATATAGAGTTGTGGTATCTAAAATTTTGTTGTAGTCTTCTCGTTAGTCAGTTCATTTCGCACCAATCATCTATAGATAAATTGGTATATGATGGAGCTTGAGACTGAGAGGTCTTAGGTTCAAATCCTGGTGTGAGCAAAGCTCTCAGGAATGGAGACAGGGGTTTTCTCATTTCCTGTGAAATTGGAGTTGGGTATATGAAAAGGCATGCCACTGAGCCCAAATTTACCGTTAAAAAAAAGCTGTCACACACACAAACACAAATATAAACACAAACAAATACTACTGATTTACTCTCTTAACATAATTTCTCTCTCTCTAATAAACAACCAATAATAAAAATAATCATGCCAACCAGACCACCACCTGTTTCTCCATCTCCACAACCACTTCCGCCGCCACATAACCACCGCAATAACCACCTCATACCACCACTCGCCGTCGCTTTCTCCTTCCTACTAATCCTAACCTTCTGCTTCCGAAAATCACGCAAACAACGAACCGTCCCAACAGACTCAAAACCGCCACACAAATTCTCCTACACCGCTCTCCGTACCGCCACGTCATCCTTCTCTCCGTCCAACCGTCTCGGCCAAGGCGGTTTCGGTTCTGTATATCGTGGAACGTTAACTAACAACCAAAACGTCGCCGTTAAAGTCATGGACGCCGGGTCCTTACAAGGCGAACGTGAGTTTCAAAACGAGCTTTTGTTCGCCGGTAAAATCGATTTTGATCGGATTTTGTCCGTCGTCGGATTCTCGTCGGACCGAAAACGACGTCGTATGGTGCTTGTGTATGAGCTTATGGATAACGGAAGCTTACAGGACTGTTTGTTTCATAGAAAATGTGTGGAATTAAAAAATTGGAATAAAAGAATATCCGTTGCTATAGATATAGCAAAAGGTATTGAATATTTACATCATTATTGTGATCCACCTATTATACATGGTGATATTAAGCCTAGTAATATTTTATTAGATATTAATTTTAATGCTAAAATTGGTGATTTTGGATTAGCTAGGTTTAAATTATTATCCGAAAATAATGAGTGTAGGATTGATTTAAATAGTAAGATTGAGGAAGGTAAAAAAATTATTATAGAGGATAATGGATCTGTGTTTGAGGAAACTGAGAGTATAGCTGCTACTACTGTGTGTGATGAGTTTAGTGTTGTTCCGGATCAGTCGCCGGAGAGTTTTGTGACGGTTCCGATTGCGGAGACTTCTCCGGAGACGGTGAATCAGTCTCCGAGGATGGATGTGAGTTTGTCGGAGGGGAATGTTGATGTGATGAGTGTTGAGAGTGGTGTTGGTGGGAGTGTGAAGAAGAGTGAGAGGGGGAAGAAGAGTGTTACGGGGAAGGATTGGTGGTGGAAACAAGATAATGGAATGTCGGAGTCAGGTCGTGTGAAGGATTATGTGATGGAGTGGATTGGGAGTGAGATTAAGAAGGAGAGGCCTAAGACGGAATGGATTACGACTGGGGCGTCGTCTAGTGGAGGACAAGTTGGGAAGTCGGAGAAGAAGAGTAAGAATAAGAAACGATTAGATTGGTGGATGTCGTTGGATGAGGATAAGAATGTGAAGAAACCGAAGAGGAGACCAGCTAGGGAATGGTGGAAGGAGGAATACTGTGATGAACTTGCAAGAAAGAAAAAGAAGAATATGAAGAAGCAGGAGAAAGAATTGAGTAATCATAATGGTAACAGCGATAATTGGTGGCCGAAAGATGACGAATCGTATGCGGATAGGAAGAAAAAGAGGAGCAGGAGTAGGGGCGGTAGCAGAGGTAGTGTTGATTGGTGGTTGGATGGTCTTAGTGGTGAGCTTTGGCGTGCGAGGCATAATAGTCATGATTCGGTCAGCGGTGATATTCCCAAAAGTGGTGGTATTAGCAGCACACCAAGTATGAGGGGAACTGTGTGTTATGTTGCCCCTGAGTATTCATGTGGTGGGGATCTTTCAGAGAAGTGTGATGTTTATAGCTTCGGAGTTCTTCTTTTAGTTCTGATTGCTGGTCGGAGACCACTCCAGGTGACTGGATCACCCATGTCTGAATTTCAACGGGCTAATCTTCTTTCCTGGGCACGTCATCTTGCTCGTGCTGGGAAACTTCTTGATCTTGTGGATCAATCTATTCAATCATTAGACAGGGAGCAAGCTTTGGTTTGTGTTACAGTGGCACTTCTCTGCCTGCAAAAGTCCCCTGCACTTCGGCCTTCTATGAAAGAGGTAGTGGCAATGCTCTCTGGAGAACTGGAGCCACCCCCTCTACCAGTGGAATATTCTCCTTCACCGCCTTCTCGTTTCAGATCCCATAGGAAAGCACGGTGAGTTTCTTGTTTTTGTTTAAAATCATCTTTCTTGAATGGTTTTATGCAGATGTTAGTAACTGATTGTGAAAGCATATTTGTAGATTTTTATGTTCAAGATAGCTTTCACTATATTCTGTTTTTACAAGCGAGTATTGACTGTTTTGTTCCTCTTTCTAATCGGCTAATTATTGAATAGAAAACCACAATCCTAGTCTCATGTAATGAAATGAGAGCCTGGAATCAGATTTGTTTGCAACAAAATATGGGCAAGATGTATGAATACTTTGATCTAGAGCAGCTACATCATCATATTCAAGAAAATGAACGTGGGTCTCGCTCATGTGCAGACATAAATCAATTACTAAGGTAATTAGCTGGTTACGTAGTCCTCTTTTGATGTTTTAATATATGTAATATCGCTAGATTACCCATCGATTCAGTCTGATTAATCAAGAGTTCTTGGTAATTATAACTAAACTATTGCTTTATGTTGTAAATTTAAGGGTTAAATATGTTTTATCTTTGTCCAGCCACATAACTGACACTATGGAGCCTGCTGCCTGCCCACCATGTGGTTTGTGACGAGCAAACCCTTATGGGCATGATTGCAAGCTAAGGTTTGTCATCGAAATTTCCGTTTTGCTTTCTTTCAACTATTTAGTAGTGTGCTGCTTATTTTATTTTGATTTCATATGTTTACTGAAGGTGTCATGGACTCATGGTGCTATACTGCTATAGCTCCACCTAATCCCGAGTGTACTTCGAGACCAAAGAACAAGAAACAATATCTTCAGAGTGAAAGTACTCTTTGGCTCCTGGCTCTATATGCCCACCGTGCCCAGAACTTGTTTGGAGGTCATGTGTTGGTGAACATATTGCAGCCGAGAAGATGGTACTCGTAGAATATTTCAAACATACTTACTTTCGTTTTAAGGAATTGATTTTAGTATTATTATTTCTTTGAAAATAAGACTACATATTTTATTCTTATTATACAGATGATCTACTCAAATAAGGCAAAGTTTTCTTGTGGAAACCTTTTCCCATGTGGCAATCATTTTTGCACTAAAACCTGCCATTCTCTCATCATGGTTCAATGTCAAGAGTACAATTTACCTTGCCAACGGGTTAGGCTTCTCTTATTTTGACATGTTTTCCCTTTCTGTACCCTTTATTTGGTTTATTAGTCTATGCTTTTCGTTATACATTTGTAACTATTTGTACGTGAGTTTTTTTGTTTCAAATGCACCTGAACCTACCTGGCTGATAGTTATGACACTAGTCACACTGCAAATGTGTTTGAATTGCGGTAGTAACGGAGGTGGAAGATATATCACTTGTTTGCTGTACATGTACAACTGATTACGGTTGAAAGGGTCAGAACATAATCTTAGAGGTCTGAAGGTCGACTCACCAGTATCTACAAGATTATCCAATACCTTTTTTTTAGCTCTTTTCCGAGATGCATTTTTTCTCTTCTAGCAACTAGGGAAGCCATCATTTTAAGTATCAGGATCATATTGATGAAGAGTAGACCTAGAGAGGTTTGAACTGTTGTTTACACGTATAGGCACAAGTTATCTTGTTAAGTGTTGTAAGTGCTGTATGTTTTTCTGATAGATCATTTAGTAACAGATGCCTTTTATATATCAGAGTTGGGATAATTTTGATGGAGAGTTTGAGAATTTCGCTGAATGAGCTTTGTGAGATCTTTGGTTTAAAGCATTCTGCTCTGGTATTAAACTTAACAAATTAAGGTAAACAAAAGCAAACTGTCATAGCTGAACATGAGGTTAAGTCATCCCAAGTGTTGTTTGTTTCTCTTGCATTCAGTAAAAGATCTGTTAAATACGGTTATCGTATAATTATAACAATGTGAAAGAAGAAATTGATTAAATGATTGGTACAAAGTGTCCTTAACTTTCTTAAAGTTGACAGATAAGTTCTTTGTTGGTCGATGTAGAGGTATTATGTATTACGGCTTTATAGTTTTTTCTAGTTAATTTTAAAATTGTTTAAGCGAGTGTTTTCTTTACCAGTTCTTAAAATATTGTTGTTCAATATATTTTTGAACACTTATGTACTATTTTGCATGATACATAAATAGATGATATGGTTTGCTCATCTTGATAATATATATAAAAAGAGAGAATTATTGAGCATCTGATCTATTTAGTGTTATCTAGGAAATGATGTTATGTCTCACATGAGATTCACGTTCACTATGGCATGATGCATCTGTAGGAGATATTAAGTTCATTTGAAAAGATAGTGTTCAGGGTTTTGGTGAAACACAGACTTGAAACTTAGAACAGCTTTTACAATCCGCTTACTTTTAGAAGAAAAAAACTCTATATGGATCAATGCCCTTGGTCTGCTTACATGCGAAAAAGGCCTCGTTGAAATTTGTGGCAGCATGAGTGCGTTCTTTGATGGATGCTGCATGTTCCCTTCTATATGAAGATAGATTCTGTATCACCAGTTAGACTGAACAAGGAGTTACTGCTTATGAGGTTCGAACTCGTCTCCTTCTGTTGGAGAATCCCATGCCCCTTTATTGCACAGTAGATGATGGTACATATCCATTTAAGTTGACGTAATGCTATTTGAATCTTAAAAAAGACTATTTTCATTTATGGGAATTTAGGGGTTTCAGATGACATATATAGCAATGTGTCAGAATCAGATTGATTAATAGAACAAAAGTATACATATTCTGACCAGCGTGGTTTTTTGATATGGAAACTGCCAAATCTTTTATATCTAACCACAATAGATAAGATTAGTTTGAAAATGAAGGGTATGCTTTGAATTTTAGAAGTACATAGTATAGAATGAGTCGCTGAATAATAAAGTAATTATTTTTTGGCTGACGATACATTTCTCGATTATGATGGTGATGATTGCTTTACGGTTTCCTTTTTATTTGATCTTAACTTTTTCTTCTATGGTCAGAGATTACAAACCTGAAACCTGTAAGCTTGCTAGTTTCACATATGTTTTTGTGAATAATAGAGTGGGAGTTGGATCGCTCTTGTTTATATACTGGAGATTTAGCTATAGCAAATGAAAATTCTTATCAGGACTCCCATTATGTTATTTGTGTTGTAGCTTGTTTTTTCAAATTTTTGGAATGATTGTTTTATCCTTTCAAGTTTATAAAAGCCTTTTTTTTTTCTTTTTTTTTTTTTCTGTTTGTTACTTCCTATGCCAAAGCATTGCCTCATATGCTATACTAACCGGATACCAAATGGGTCTGCTCAGTTTGAAACACTTGTTTTGGCTCTTTTGAATATAATGATATAAGAGGTTTTGTGCTTCTAGGGTACACTTTTGAAATTTTATCCTGATTTGACCCATTCATAAGTAGATAGTTCGAGATTGGCACTTCTAGGAAATTATAAAGTTGAGTTGCTGATGTTACACACTTGCAGGTACCCACCAAGTGGAGATCGGTTTGTAGGTGACAGGTATGGAACGCCAGATCTTCATCTTCAACCACCACCGATTGCATATATGATCGTGATGTCGGCCCAAGGAGCACTTTATTAAAGATCTATGGGGACAGAGCTTGTCCATTTGACCATTCTAGAAGGGGAGGAGGCTGCCCTCATTGTTTGACTATTTAAATCCTTTCTACATGTCGACTGCTGATAGGATGAACTCATTTTCTGCTTTCTTGTCTTGCTTACTATAGAAGCGCATAGTTGTTAACGATTCAGATTGTTCAGTTCAAATGTTTGATAGGCACTTCATTTGTATGAGTATTCTGTATTTGTTCTCGATACTGAATATCCATTCATTAGTCAATTTATTTTCTATTTAATGTGGTAAATTTGAAAAATACTCCCAATGTTAATGTTCAGTTTGGTAACTAATATTCATCGTACAGTCTATGTCGTCACTTAATATTGTCACTAAAACAATAAAAGTCGCAAGTATAGTCAGAGTTGAGCAACGGGCGGATCAGACATGCCGGGTAAAGGGTCAAAATGGTAAAACGGAAGCACTTTAAATTTGATCATGAGATCTGTATCTGCCTTTGAGTCGAAGTACTCCAGATTAGAGCAGAAAACTCATCTCAATATGCTTAGCTCGGTGATGTTGCACTGGATTAGAAGATATGTATACTGCACTAATATAATCACAGTAAACTAGAGTACCAATGCTAAGAGAGGGTTTGTGATAATTACCCAAGTCTTTTAGAGCATTTTAATCTAAGTGATCAATTTTGAATGGAGAGTTGGAGACTCAAAATGTAACGATTCATGGCTAATACAGAATTAAGCTGCAAAAATCCGAACCAAACTCTTGACTCTTGAGCAAGCCCCATGCTGATATATACAGCGTAAGCATTGTGGCCGTTTTTTAAGTCACCGGAATAGGTTTGAAAACATTTTGGGAAATAAGGATATCGAATACTATGTGTCTATGTGTACTTAATTTTATCTTCTATTGTGGCAACATATATAACACTTTTGGGGCTTTATATACACGTTTCATTGAGCATATATGTGATGCATTTTCAGAGTTCCTAGTAGGATGAATGTATGATAGCTTGGTTGATTATATCCTGAAAAATGATCTTTAATTTATATAGTTTTTTTTTTTTCACAAACTAAATCCCATTATTATGGACTTACATAGCTTCTCAACACCATAAGCATATTATTAAGGGATTTGTCATATATATAACTGATCATATGTTTCACAGAATCACAGGTGTGACTTGGGTGGGCTTTAATACCCACGACATTTATACCCTACACACAGGCTGGGTTCTGGAGCATCTGTTTTGCATTTCATGAAAGTTTCGATTCCATGTCCGACCTGTGGGCTTGGTCCTTCAATAGTATTCGGCGTGAAAGCTTCCATCGTATCCTGCATGGGTGCAACCTCTTGAGGGATATTCTGAAAGCTTGTGTCGGGTGGTCCTTCATGATTAGCACCTGGGCTTGGTCCTGATCTTGTTGGTTTAAAATCTTTCATCTCATACTTCATAGAATATATATTTTGAAAGCTTCTCTCGGGTGGGCTATCATGACCAGCACCTGGGCTTGGTCCAGGTTCTGTTGGTCTAAAATCTTTCTTCTCATATTTCTTCATAGAATGAATAGTTTGAAAGCTTGTGCCGGGTGGGATTTCATGACCAACACCTGGGCTTGGTCCTGGCTCTGTTGGTCTAAAAGCTTTCTTCTCATACTTCTTTAGAGAAAGAGGCACGGGGAGTGGTCCTTGAATATTCGGTGTAAAAGCTTCCGTCGTATCTTGGATAGGTGCACCCTCTTGATTGATACTCTGAAAGCTTCCGCCGGGTGGGATTTCATGACCAGCACCTGGGCTTGGTCCTGGTTCTGTTGGTCTAAAATCTTTCATTTCATACTTCTTCATGGAATAGATATATTGAAAGCTTCCCTCGGGCGGGCCTTCATGACCAGCACCTGGGCTTGGTCCTGGTTCCGTTTGTCTAAAATCTTTCTTCTCATATTTCTTCATAGAATGGATGGTTTGAAAGCTTGTACCGGGTGGGATTTCATGACCAACACCTGGGCTTGGTCCCGGTTCCGTTGGTCTAAAAGCTTTGTTCTCATATTTCTTTAGAGAAAGAGGCCGCGCATACACATGCACATGAGACGCTGGGTTAGACTTAGCTAAATGATGCATCTTATGCAGTCGCGATGCTTCGATAAAATAGTGACCTTGCTGTAAAAGAACACAAACAAGTAGCATTTTCATGATGGAAGTTCCCATTGAAAAATGACAGTTTGATTATGTATTGCAAAGGCATGGCCACTGATGTGATTTATATGCTTTGTAGAAAGCCTACTGAACACATTAATTATCAGTTAATTTTAATACGTTTTGAAAGAATTAAGTTGTGTGAAACTGTTACATTATATTTAGAAGATGAATGTAATTTAATATTTGGTAACATTACATTGATTTGCAATGTTTCCAATAAAAGAAATTAATGCACGAGGAATTGTTTTACCTGAATTTTAAACAAAGCTATTTGAAATTGGTAGTCATACAAACTATGTGCTGATCTAGTAGCCCGATTGGCCTGTTATTAGTGATACCAAATGGGTCAACTCGGTTTGAAACACTTATGGTTCTGATAATTTAGTGTCAGTTATGAATACAAAGTTTATACTGTCTTCAATTTAATCTTTTGAAGATAATCATTTAAGAGGTTTTGTGCTTCAAGAGTACACTTTTGAGGGTGCCTTAGCCCGTTCTACCTATTTCTCCTTTAATTTAGCTGGACTCGTATATAAGTAGATTGGTCAAAATTGTCACTTCTATGAAATTATGAAGTTTGAGTTGCTGATGATACACAGGTACCCACCAAGTGGAGATCGGTTTGTAGTTGATAGGTATGGAGCGCCAGATCGTTATCCTCAACCACCACCGAGCACGTATGGCAGGGTGAGAAACTATGATCATGATATCGGCCCAAGAAGGATCAGTGATGATACAGTGGTGCTGATGGACCAGCACTTTATGAAGAAACTACAGGCACAGAGCCGGGCCATGTGACTGTCCTAGAAGAGGAGGATGCTACCTTCATCGTTTGACAACTGAAAACCTTTCTACACGTCAACTGCTTAAATGTTTGAAGGCACTTCATTTGTATTTGTATTCTGTATTTGTTCTTAATACAGAATAATGAATTCATCTTATAAAACTCATTGAGTTTCATTTAAAGTGGTAAATTGAAAAATACTCTCAATGTTAATGTTCAATTTGGTAACTAAGATTCATCATACACTTTCTGTCGTCACTTCATATCATCACTAAAACAGTAATAGTCATCAGTAAATATTGTTAGACTTGACCAATGGACAGGTCAGACAGGCCCGGTAAAGAAACAAAATGGTATAACAGAACAGTTTAGTAATCTTATTGAGAAAGGAGGTTGAGTCGCGTAATAAGTCAAAACAAGTTGGCTCATGCACTTTCTGACTGTCGTTATAGGAAAAGTAGGAAGAGTCATTGGTTGAGTAAAAGGGTTAGAACCGTTCAACCCAGACCAGTTTTAAGGCCTGTGAAGGTCATACGCCATACTACTTTCCTCCCTCTTTGCTGCATCCAGTACCTTTAAAAGAGATGATGCAAGACTCGCATGATGTTTATATTAGAAGATCCAATAATCACATTTCCGCTTGCACGATATCACTACCAACAGATTACCTTTAGTAATGCAGAAGCGGAGACACAAAGCCGTGCTGCATAAAGTACTATGATATTCTTCGATGTACATCTTCTGCTGCATTGAGGACACTGGTGATAATCAAAAATAAACTTAATACGAGAGAAGTGATCAACAATAACACATATATAGCTCATGACAAACAAACCTTCCCAGAACTTCAATGTTCAAGCAACTTCTTAATACAAGAAATACAAAATATGTGGCCACAGGGAAGACAGCTGCAGTCCACACCCGGAAAGAAAGAGTTGACCATATACATTAACTGACCAAAACCATATACACTTGCCAAATATAACCATACTTATCTGATTTAAGCAACTAATCATGGGTGAGAGAAATGCAGAAGAAGATAGAATAGAAGCCTCATTGTTGACCCAGTGGTGTGTTGTGCCACTCGAAAATTTGTAACAGTAAAAGCCTCTCAGAATATATCAAACTTTCCAATACTTAACATCTTCACAACTCTATAAGTCTCTTTTGTTCTGAAGGTGAATAAGGTAAAAAAAAAACCCAAAAGAATACATACTGGCCAGTGACCTCAACTCCTTTTAGCTACTTTACACAATATTAAGTTGTACCATAAGATAAGCTTAGAATAATATCCACAGAAGAATATAATAAACAATGAACAATTTTGGACTTCTGAAATACATATAGAGAATTCAAAGCAAGAATCCTTACCAAGAATTTGAAAAGCCAAAATGTAAATAACACTCGCACAGGAAATACATTAAGCCAATTCTGCCCAAGAGAAGCACAGTTAGCCTCAAGTGGCCACACCTTCAGCAAGCAGATAAAAGATGTAATTGATCAGGAAATGCAATAATAAATCATTTCCTCTTTCACCATATCACTACCAATAGACTACCTTTTGTAATGCTGCATCAGCGGCACAAAATGGTGCTACATAAAGTACTTTAATATCCTTAAATGTAGATTTTCTATTGCATTGATGACACAGGTGACCATTCAAGATTTAAAAAAAAAACTTTATACGAGAATCACATATATACCTAACAATGGACAGACCTTCCCAGAACTTTGACGTTGTTGAAGCCACTTCTTCATACATGACATACCAAATATGTGCACTCAGGGAAGACACAGCTGCAGTCCATGCCAAGAAAATAAAGAGATGGCAAAAGACTTCAATTCACCAAAACCAATACACTTGCAAAATACAACCATGATTATTTATAAGTCTACTTAAGCAACAGATCATGTGTGAGAGAAATTTGGCAAGTAATAGCAATCTCATTTGTAATCTCAAAAACATAAAGAGATATACTGTGTACGACTAGACGTAATATACATCTTACACAATGTGGACAAAGTCACCAAAAACCAAGAATATCCCCCCGGGTGAAACAACATGCACTTTAAGTGCTTAAGCACAGTTAATTAAAACCAGTTGAAAAGCAGTAAAACAATAGAACAAGACAAAACATCGTATGTCAATGAATGCTGGTTATAAGAGTATCAACAATTCAACATAATGAAATACATATCTACAATAAATTGCCTAATTATTTTCAGGCTTAGGAGATCTGGGTGGTGACATATCAACAAGAACGTGACTGGTCACACGGAAAGAAACCTGATGGGCTAATAAACCAG
>JANDBE010000051.1:11988663-12001984 GCA_024320915.1 Erigeron philadelphicus
CATCACATCAACCTCTTTCAGACTTAACCTCTTTCAAACCTCACCTCTATAAGATATTTTTTTTGTAAAAGCTTGTCCGTAAAAATGATCTTAAAGGCGGAGAAAAATTGTTGGGTTGTGGAATTAGTCTAATTTGACACTGGTTAGTCCAATGATGTCCACCTGGGGTGCGGTCGCACCGGGGCTCATAATTTAGGGGCCCCATCAGATAGGAATTTTGATCCCCCTTTACTACAAAATAAGTTGAAATAAGCAGGTTTTCAAGGGAAAACCTGCTAAAATTGAAGTAAACAAAATTATGAGGGGGCATCTTTGCTGAAAAGGACTCCACAAGTGATCTTGCTCCACATATTTCAAAATACGTGTGCGCCACTGCTGGTGGATTATATTTTGTCGTTTTTCAAAACAAAGTCCTGTTATAGAAGTTATGTATACATTAGTTATTACTCATAGTTTATGTCGACTCAAACGTATTTCTGTATATCTCAATCGTTATAATCGTATTGTTCATCGTAATCATGTACACATTGTACACACATAATACCTATAAAGTATAGGTGCATAATTGCATAAGGGTAAAAGTGCGTATGATACATTATAATATTAAATATTAATTGAATTGAAGCAACAGCAAAAAGTTAAATCTCTAATCAATGGAAAAATATTTGATAACTGGAAGGAGTACTTGCCGCTAAAACCGCGTCCGCATTTCACAACGAAGAGAAAGACAGAGAAAGGAAAAGTGTAACTTATTGGTTTTCTCTCTCGCACTCGTTAGAATCCGTTTCCATCTTGGTCCGTCTCCGACTCCTCACTCCATTCGTCATTTTTTTCGTCGTTTACGTTACGTAACGTTACGTTACGTTTTCGGTTTTATCACGAGTTCTCCTTCCAGTTATTTATTAAATCTAGTTCCATGCTTTAATCTGGATTCAAGGTTGCCACTTGAGAGATTCGAACAAAACTAGTGTTACCAATACTTTTGTACAGACGTTGTAGGAAACGTTTGCGTGGAATGTATCGGCGACCTGTGGTACCACGCCGAGGCCGTACTTTTCCATCCGCTCCCCGATGTTAAGCAGCCATTCACAGCCGTTACCGGTGGATGGGTGCCCGCCCGGCCGTTCTCTTCACTGGTGAAAACTACTGTTTACAATTAGTTCAGGTTAAGTGGCAACACTGATTTTGAGTTATGACGTCATCACGAATTTGGTTCATTTCATATCATATTTTCTTATCAAATTAATGCACGACCCACGTGACTTTGAATCCGATTTTCTGTACCAAAATTCAAATTTTTCATTTCGATCGCTCTTCTGGTTCTGATTCTGATTTTTCTGGTGGTATTGTTTAACGAAGCAGTCGTCTATTTGCAGAGAAAAAATCGTTGAACTTCAATCTTTAATACTTCATCGAGGGATGCGTTCATTAACCCGTTGGAGCCATCTGATGATTCACAGTTTTGTAGCGGCGTAATATGTGTGGAATTACATGTACCTTAACATCCGAGAAAACCATCATTAAAGTAAATTACTTGTATTCATTATTCTCATCTCATTCGTTGTATTCTTTTACCGCGTCTAATGAGCATCAAATTGTTTTCTTGTAGAACGAAAATTTACTAGTAAATATCCGGAATCGGGGTCCAGACTGTTTCAACGAGCTCACTCTGCCTATTACTCCAACTCAAAATGCTTACTTCGCAGCCAGTGTATTACATACTCAGGGTGCTGAGCTTGCTGAACAGCCCATAATCTTGAGCAATGGTGATATTTTACTCTGGAATGGAGATGTATTCGGTGGAGAAGTGGTGTGTCTTTTTTTTCTCGTTGTGTTAGTTTCATCGGAAAAAATTGTAAGATTTTATATTTTTAAACACATTCATTGTCATCATTGTAAATAATCCAATGGTTTAGATTTGGCCTAAAAAAGCAACTGATGTTAGAATTGGCAAAATGGGTGGGTTGGGAATGAGTCAAACCAGGTTGGGTTGGACCTATCAGATTCGTAGAAGGTTGTTCTTTTATATGTATAGAAGGTGGATACATTCTTTACAAGATGTTGCAATGGAACCGGGAACAAATTCAAAGAGAAGATGGCAGCCATTTAGGTACTCATGTTGGGCTTTCTTATAGGTAAGTCTTTTAACACACCCACACACATCTCTTTATGACTATTTATTCAGGAGGGGTATAATAAACATGATCCAAAAGGGTGGGTTAAAAAGGCTGCACCATAGCTAATTGTTCTTGTGGGAGTAGTCGTGTCTCGAAGGATTATGGATTGTTTATCACGTATCCAATTAGAAGTGGTGAGAATATTTCCACAATTGCTAATGATACTGGGTTTAGTGAATATCTTTTGAGGAATTACAATCCAGGATCAAATTTTAGTGAAATGGACTTGGTGTTTATTCCTGGAAGAGGTGAAATTTTGTGTTCAAATATATTTTCTTTTTGTTGCATGAATCGAAATTCTGATGATATGCTATAAATATCAATTTGTTTGTTATTGTGTGAAGGTTAATTCTTATCACATACGGAAAGCTTATATTTCATTGATTTAACAAAGAACTGATATTGAATCTACTCAAGATAAATTGCTGCATAATGTAGAAAAATCTCATTACTCGGGACATTTTTGCTTATCTTTTTTCTCTTTCTCTTTACTATTGTTACAGATCAAAATGGAACTTTTCCTCCTTTAAAAACAAGGTAAACTATAGCCCGTTCATTAGTTGCTATTTACAGGCGTATTTCTATATTAATTTTTGATTAGACCTTTTTGTTTTTGCAGCACAAAGGGTTGTCTTCTTTGCCACTCAATGGATCTGTATCTTAAATTTCTGTTTTCAGTTAAGTCAAATGTGGCAAGTTAACTGATTGTTGATTGTGTGTCACACCCGTGTGGTGGTGGTTCATACAGGATTATCTGGTGCTGCCACTGCAGGCATATCTGTTGGAGCGGTTACTGGATTTCTTTTCTTTGGCATTTGCATCTACCTTGGATTTTACCGCAGGAGGAAGATCGCAGAAGGTTCATTGCTGGATGAAAATGGAACTGAGCAAATTCATGGTACTTGATTCTTTGTTTTGTTTTCGGAATATTCCTTAGTAAAGAAAGAGCTTTCAATTTTATATCATATATAATTCATAAAAAGTACTAAAACTCATGATAGAACTCTTAATAAAATAATGTCATGTGAAGTAATACTTACTAACTTACCTTTACTTTTCTTTTAGATAATCAGTTTGTTACCACGGGTATGAAACTGAAACTCAAAGCTCATTATTTTCATCCCTAAATAACTTAATGATCAGAGTCAGAGCCATTTAGCCCAAGCACTAAAAAGTAAAAACGTATTCGTTATAATCAGATAATCAGTTTAGGATAAGTTGGTAACATTATAGTCAAAGTGACAAGTTTTTCGACAAAAACCAACCAGCTTTCTGCAAATCTGCAATTCTTGAAGTTTATGGGAATTATTTATGCAAGTATTCGTTTGTGAATGCAGGTTCAGGTTACAACTTGGGAAGAACTACAGAATCAGGTCCTCTAATTGGTGGTACACAACAGCCAGGGATGACAGGTATAACCGTGGACAAATCAGTGGAGTTCTCGTATGATGAACTTGCTAAGGCTACTGATGACTTTAGCCTGGATAATAAGATTGGTCAAGGAGGTTTTGGAACTGTTTACTATGGAGAACTCAGAGGCGAGGTTTGTATCTTGTAAACAGTAATCGCACAGTTGTATTTTTCTCAAGTTATAAATTAATTTACTAGTGCATAGAATGTCGACTAAATGTCAATGAACTCATTTAAATTAAGCATTGTGTGTATTTTTTTAAATGACTCTCCCTTTTATTGCTTGGGGAAGCTGATTTTGTTTTGGTCTTTGAAAAGTATAGAAAGCTGCTATAAAGAAGATGGATATGCAAGCGTCAAAAGAATTTCTTGCTGAACTGAAGGTCTTAACACATGTTCATCATTTAAACCTGGTAAGTTTTCAAGACTTATGGAAAATTTGTTTTTACTTGAGATGTTATATAAGAAGTTAGGAAGAAAATATATATTATTTATGGAATACCAAATGGAGCGGTTTTGATTCAATATTGTGTTTTGCAGGTACGTTTGTTGGGATATTGTGTAGAAGGATCATTGTTCTTGGTCTATGAATTTATCGAGAATGGTAATTTGAGTCAACATTTGCGTGATTCATCAGGTAAGAAAGTAAGGAATGCAAAAACATTCTCTAGAGGTTGAAATTGGGCAGGTCGGATAGGTTGGATAAAGGGTCAAAATGGATAATACTTTAGAGTTAAAAGTATAAACGGGTCAGGTTAAGCCCCAAATCCTTTGGCATCCATCTGTTAATTTCATAGGTTAGTCTGTTGCATATGATTAAAAAAATTTAGCTGATACAAAAATTAATCTTACTATACGATGAAGCAATGTATGAGGCTTTGACCCTTTTGAATCACTTTTGATGCCTTTCAGTCAGTTTGACTTTATTCAACCCGTTTGTTAAATCATTTAACTTAACTCATTTAATTCACTAGAGTATAACTATAACCATATCTAATTATAGGCAGTTGAGTCCAATTTGCAACATCTGACATTTTTCAACTTGTTAATGCAGGGAGAGATCCTATTCCATGGGCTACAAGGGTACAAATAGCTCTTGATTCAGCTAGAGGGCTCGAATATATTCATGAGCACACAGTTCCTGTGTATATCCATCGAGATATCAAGTCTCCTAACATTTTAATTGATGAAAACTTTCGGGCAAAGGTTAAAAACTTATAACGTAAAGTAAATTTCACAGAATCAATCTTTCTTTGAATTAAAAGTTAAAGATTTTTTAAGACTATACTTGAAATCCTCATAAAGTCAATGAGCCTTGGTGTGTTAAAATCTCTTTATTTATTATAATTTTTAAGATGTTATACTTATGATTCCATAGGTTGCTGATTTTGGGCTGGCAAAACTTACAGAAGTTGGGAGTGGATCTTTACAAACCCGTTTGGTTGGCACATTTGGATACATGCCTCCAGAGTAAGAATTGGGTAGATGTGTGATGACCATCAAACTTGCTATTTTTTGCTATCCTAAAGCGATAATTTTTTTACAAGGCAAAATCTTTTGCATTAACTTTAGAGGTAGCTCCTTCGACCCATTTGGGCCAATCAAAGAGGTTGTAAAACAGCAGAAGTAGAAGTAAGGAATACAATTTTCTAAATCACTTTCACTGATCCCGAGTTTTATTTTCGTGGCTATATCTAATGGATCAGTTGTTTCAACAATATCGTATAAAGTTGTGCAAAAAGTTGACCAGTTTTAGCTAAACCCATTTGACTTGTTATTCAACCTGCTCATCTAACCTCCTCTAATCAACTCAGATGTTTCTAGCAAATTTCCTGCTATTACTTATCTCCTTGCAAGAACATATATAAAAATCTATAATGAATGTACCTTTGGTGCAGATATGCTCAGTATGGTGAGGTTTCTCCAAAGGTCGATGTATATGCTTTTGGAGTTGTTATGTTTGAACTAATATCAGCTAAAGAAGCCGTCGTTAAGACAAATGAACATGTTTGTGAATCCAAAGGGCTCGCTGGTTTGGTTAGTAGCTAAAGTCTTCTCTAACGTTTTCCCCCAATTTATAGCATGAAAAGGGAAAATGAAATATATACTAACATCATGTCATCAAGTTTGATGTTCATTTCTTATTGTAGTTTGAGGAGGTTCTAAGTACGTCTGATCGAGGCGAAGGTCTATCTAATTTGTCGACCCAAGACTTGGAGCAGATTACCCTCTCGAATCAGTGCGTAAGGTACATAAGAAAACAGCATCAATACATGCTATTAAACATATGCTGATTTTACTCATATGTGGTTTGATGACAGCACGACGTCCTCTTAACCACATTGTAAAAAAGTTTTGTACATAGCTACTAAAGGGGGCATATGTTAAGGTCATGATTAAAATGTCTTTGAGTTTGAATCTTTTAATCATAAATTTGTAGGTAGCACTACGGGCTAAAGCTTGTACACATAAATTTGTTAGACAGTGTTTATAATGTAGTCATCCGTGATCAAATGTTTAATTGTCATTATTGTTTAGCAGATTTGTATAGATGTTTATCTTAAGCTATGTTTCATGATGCTTTCATTTTTGTTTCCTCTAAATTCGAACTTGATGATATTAAGTTGGAGATTTAAAATGATAAAGTGTTCCGGGAGGAATGCGCATTATTAAAAACATGACTTAAACACTTTCAAAGAAGTTTATTTGGTTATATTTATTATAGTCATCGATCATAGTACTTTTTATTTAATAAAACTTATTTAATAACTTTTATATCATAAACCCGTGTTTTCACACGGGTTCTACATCTAGTTGTAAATTATTGTAAGTAAATTTTTGGCGAATCCCCAAATAGGGAAAGCATCGTGTAGGCATGTGGGGGGTGTGGCTGCTCTTTGGGTTGCATGGTCCATGCCTTAGCAGCCGTGGCCCGATGGGACCCTTTTCTATTATATATTTAGTTGATTTTTATAATTATACTTGTCTTAACGTCTACATGATTATTAAAAACAAACTATTAAGAATTGGTATGTCAATTCATGTTTTTTAAAAGACGAGTTTGAATGTGAAAGTTTTTGTTTGATGATAATTTTTATTTTGTATTGACTAAATTCTACACGTTAGTAGTTTACAAAATTAGAACTTATGTTTAGTAATTAAGAACCATAGCAAGTCCAAATTATAAGCAGAAAATTGAAAAGAGACGTTGAAGGAAAAATATATTATGTCCCTAAAACACTATTTTAATGTAAATCGTAACTGTAAATTACATGCAAAAGAAAAGAAAGAGAGAAAATTGTATTGGGGTTGCTTATTGTAAAACAAATATTAACAGAATATAAATAAGATAACATCTTGACCATTGAAGCAGATAAAATTGATACACGGAGATTCACGAAACACAAGTATATAACACGATGATTTTAATAATGCACGATGATTTTCAATGAAAATGATTCTATTATTTTATATGTTTTACGTTAACACGTATTTTATTTTAACTGGAAATAAAATATATAATATCAACCACAAAAATCAAACATATGATAATTTTATTCAATCACTAATTCAAAAATCCTTAACCAACTTAACTACATATATAATGATATAATGACTAGTAGCATATACTATAATTAAAAGAGAAAGTTAAAGATATACTTGACACTTCTTAAAACTCTTTTTAGCCGTAAAACTTTCTTCTAATTGCTATATAGCTCTCTCTTTTTTTTCTAAAACTTTTTGTTTTTCTTTACTTATTAAATAGATAATTATATTTAAAACCTTATCATAAATGTTTTTCTATCCAGATTTTTTAAATAATAAAAATATATATAAGTTATTATATATACGACTTAAATTTGTATTAATCATTATCATTCATAATATTTATTTTTTTCCTATCTTTAATAAACAAGTCAAGTTCGGTTAATTTATAAAAAAGAAACATACATATTTTTATATCACTTTAATTATTTCTTTGGTATTTTGTTGGTGCTTATTTATTATTTGATATTAGATTTTGTTATTTTTATTTTCCATCTTTTTTAATTTAGTTTGTTGTTATTTTGTTAATGATAGTTTAATTATGGATTTTTTTTTCTACTACAAAAAAGTTTATTCTTTTAAATTTATCTTGTTCATGTTTTGTTATTTTTTACCTATCCTATTATTTATTATTTTGATATTTTATCTTTGATATATATATTTTGAGACTATTCATTTATCGGATGAGTCTGAAAACAAATAGTAGTGATATATGAGTCAAAATTTAAAGAGATCAATCAATGCATAAGTCAATGTCCGTATTGTACGTAAAAGAGGAAAGGGGATAGCAAATAAAAATAAGGATACGTAAATGGAGAATATATTGTTAATGGGAAGATACAACAATATTTGTCTCTACAGTGCAAAGACTAGTAGTAGTGACATATGAGTCAAAATAAGAGATCAGTAAATGCATTAGTCATATACTCATATGTCCGTATTGTACGTAACAGAAAAAAAGGGATAGCAAATAAGAATAAGGATACGTAAATGGAGAATATATTGTTAATGGGGGACCATACAACAATACTTGTCTCTACGGTCTATACTTCCAGCTTGAATCTTGTTCAACTCATAATTTTCGTATGAGACTGCAAAGAAAATTACTAATGTGGCCATCTTTTATTAATATATGTATAGAAAGTTTATTATACATCACCTCATCTATACTCCTTTATAATAATTATCCACCGCCCTACTTTTAGAAAGTGTTAAAAAATAATTAGGTGGGAAATTACTATATTACCTTTAATAAACAACCCTTAAGGAAAGAGTTATTAGGGATTACCAAATTTACCTTTAATGAATTAATTTACACTTTAAACCCTTATCTTGCTAATTTACACTGTAAGTCCCTATCTTCTAAAACATCACTATCACCATTGTATCACAACCCATCAGCGACACCACTAAATCACCCATCACCGTTACTACCGCCGCACGCATTGTACGGGTACAATGCCAGTTTAAAGTAAAATAAAAAACTTTCACAGCACAACGGAATACAGAGGACAACAAATTATGTTTGTTTATATATTAATTCCCAACCTCCATTTGTCCATTTGCATTCTCTTCCTCTAGCTCTGACCCATTTGCTTCTTCATCTCTAAATCTCATTTGCTTCAGTTATTTCAAATAAAGTTTTGAGCTTTTGCAATCTTCAGCTGATTCAAGGTAAGATTTCATATTTTTGTGATTAATATTCCATCCGACTTGTTTGCTTTGTATGTTCTGTCCTTTCCTTTTGGGTTTATGAGGTTTTTACCTGCAAGTTCAAGTATTGTGATTGATTATATATTTCTATCTGATCTGAGTTCAATAGTTCATTAACATTTGTGTTAAAGGTTTGTGAGTCCTGACTCCTGATCATATGCTGTTGCCTGGATGTTGGTATGGTCTTAAGTAAACAGAAACAAAATATGTATGGTCAAAGTTCGAAAAAAAAACTTAAACAACTCAAAATTGGACATTTAATATAGGACGGAGGGTTATACGAAGTAAATGAATAAGTTAACCACCTTCAAGGTGACCTAGTGGTCAAGTTACCTCATTCTCTGAGTAACATCTTAGGGTGGTCGGAGAAAGAGTTCTAATATGGTCACTTGAAACTTTGGTTATGCCTCGAACATTTGAGTCAAACACTCTCCCCACCCGAGCTATTTTAATACTCGTAGAATATAAGTTAGGTTCAAATTCATGAAAAATGAAAAGCCTTTAACAAAGTTGAAGTGATTGGAAAGTCGAGAACGTGTTCATTGTTAGTGTAGGATGACTGTAGGAGATGATTACAAATTTACCTATTTAGGCATTAGATTATCACAAGATATTGAAGACTATAGTTTTTGCCCACATGGTATTTTTAAGTATTTGATAATTGTTATTTGTGTTTAGCAATATACACTATACCTGTGGGCGGATCATTTCCCCTAATATATGTACAATCAAAAACCGCCTACTGACCAACCATATCGCTGAGCACAAGGTCCTTGCAGCTAACATATTGTTTTACCATATCTTTATTATCCCTGGTAGTGCAACCTAGGAGGTAACAAATTTAGTTTTTCTGACTTAAGTTTGATACTGATTTTTACAGTCAGGACAGGAAATTTTGAGACAATATGATGTGCTTTCCGTTCTCTTCCTGCGAAGGTAAGGAGGAGACACCAATAAGTCCAACGCAACTGAGCACAATCCAGTCTTTAGATTCTGGTTCTTCCCATTTTAATGCATCTGGGTCAGAGACAGACTACCAAAGTGTTCCTGATCGAACCACAAAGTTAAAAAAGTCCAAACATCCAAGTTTCTCAAGAATGCCAAGTAATCTAAAAGAGTTCAAACTTTCCGAGCTCAAAGCTGCTACCAAGAACTTTAGCCTGGCCTCAAAGCTTGGAGAGGGTGGATTTGGCTCTGTCTACATTGGCACAATCAAGAACACTCGGGGTTCTGATAAAGATCTCAAAGTGGCTGTGAAACAGCTCGGGAACAGAGGATTTCAGGCAACTTATCTGTTTTTGTGTTCTCACTGATTTTCTCAAGTAATTCTGATCAACAAATACCAGCTTTTTGTACAATGCTCATAGTTTTGTTTGTGTGACGGGACAGGGGCACAAGGAGTGGATTGCAGAGGTGAATGTTCTTGGGATTGTTCAGCACCCAAATCTTGTTAAATTAATTGGCTATTGTGCGGAAGATCATGAAAAGGGAATCCAACGCCTTCTAGTATACGAATATATGCATAATAGGTGTGTAGAATATCATTTATCTAGTAGATCCGGGACACCACTCTCATGGTCCACAAGATTGAAAGTAGCTCAAGACACTGCTCGTGGCTTGGCGTACCTACATGAAGGAATGCCGTTCCAGGTAGTTGTTTGTATTGTTTTTTTCTTTTTTTTTTTCAGCTTAAAACTATGTCCTCTGGTGCTTAAAACAGGATTCAATGTACAACATTAGTAATCTGGTCTGTTTTGATGTTTTCTTCACAGATTATCTTTCGAGATTTCAAATCTTCAAATATTCTTCTAGACGATCAATGGAATGCTAAGCTGTCAGATTTTGGATTGGCTCGGTTAGGTCCTAAAGATGGACATACCCATGTCACGACAGCCGTATGTGAACATTTTATTCATGTTTGGGTATCATAACATTACTATAACATTGTTTTCAATTTAAAGTTTCTAAATTTGGCAAAAACAATGTGATCAGGTAGTAGGAACCATGGGGTATTCAGCTCCAGAATATATTCAAACAGGTCGTCTTACATTTAAGAATGATGTATGGAGCTATGGGGTCTTTCTTTATGAACTCATAACAGGTAGGCGTCCAATGGACCGAAACAGACCAACAGGGGAGCAGAAGCTTCTAGAGTGGGTAAGACCATACCTAGATGACAAGAACTTCCCGCTCATAGTTGATAGTAAACTAGAAGGTAAATACCCACTTAAATCTGCACTAAAGCTGTCATTGATTGCAAACAAGTGTTTGTCTAGAGACCCCAAATCAAGACCAAAGATGAGTGAGGTTGTGGAAATGGTTAGCCGTCTCTTAATGGTTGAACCAGAAACCGTTCCTAGGTCACCTCTTGCAGTTGCTGTCCCATTTGATGCTATTGAAGTAGCTATGAAGGCAGATGAGGATGAAAGGAGGTTTAATAGCGTCGGAAATGATGTAAAACTTGAAGATTCTGCTTGGATTTCTCGAATCTGGTTTTGGAAGCCCTCATTAACTTGTTGATTTTGAGAAGCCACAAAAGTACATACAATGGTCGTGAATTGCCTGTATGTCGATTACGATCAACGGTAGCAAGTTTTTTTTTTCTCCTTGTAGTTATTGCTGCAGAAATGATAGTGTTGGCGTAGTGAGCGTAAAGGGTATTATAGTCATTTTACGAATGCGGGATCCATGGGAAAACTTAGACTGTTGGCATTATAGAAATTTCACTTGCATTAGTGTTTGCAAGTGTCAGCATGCTTTCTTTGACAACATTCCCTGTTGAAGGTTGATGGCTTTATGCCTATATTCAATGATATTTGGAATAAATAAATAATTTCATGGTTTTGGTTAATTTAGCCTTGCAGGTTTTTTTATTTGCACATGTCATATAAAATATATATACTTTGACTTTGAGTCTTTGACAATTCAGCGTGGTCACGCCACCACCGGTCAAGCGTCACATTAAAAGGAATTAGAAACCTCCTCTGATCAATCAACCATCAAGACTCAAAACGATTAGCTACAAATTTTGAATCATTTTTTGGATTCGGTTGTCTTCTCTAACTATCCGAAACCGAACCCTACAAGGCGGTTACCATCAAATCAGCTACAATAAAATTGTTTAATTTTGGTTCGGTTGCGGACAACCATAAGTTAAATTCATACTAATATATTCTCTCCGTCCCAATTCAAATGTAGTATTTCTTGTTTGTTATTAACCATCTGAATTTTTTGTGTTATGTATTATCAACTATAAACAATTAAACATAGTAGTCAAAGTTGTGAAAGTCTAACCCACACAGTCAAATTTAGACATTTAAATTGGAGGGAGTAAAAAAATTTAACTTATCAATTACAGTAATCAATGTACATCATTAACTAAATAATTATATGTATATTATTAAGATTTATTTATGTTAATTATATCTATGCAATTTAAGTTTCTACCTACTCGTGATTTATAAGTCCCTTATATGAAATTAATATAACTTTTTTGATATATATATTTGAGACAAAGTTAACGAATTCCATTAAAAATATGTTACATATATAAGAAAAGTTGCTTAACATGTTTGAAGCTAATTATTATAAGAGTTAGTTTCATTACATTTTGTAAAGACAACAAGTAAAGTTCTTGCCATATTGGAAATGAGATGTACACATAGCTTTAGATACTTAGGCTTTAGGTAAAATTATACAAGTATTAAAGTAAAACAAATATAAAAATAGGTTTTATTTCACTGAAAAATATCGTGCATTATGAAAAACATCGTGCATCAATTAATTTATGAATGTTCATGCATCAATTTAACCATAATCCAAGAGTCAAAATCTTAACCTATTTATCTTACTTTAATATTGGTTTTACAATAACCAAATCCCTAGATACCTAACTAATATATTGATTTAATACATATATATGTCTATATACACATATGTAGTCATACATCAAAATTTGGTTGAGTTCGGTTAACTACATGTTTGGACATGAAAATCGTAACTGAATTGTTCTACGATGGTTTTTTGGTATTTAGTTTTTTTTGCATTTCAATGTCTTTTTTTTTTTTTGGTTTTTTGGGTTTCAGATCAAACGGTGGTCCAGTATTTAGCTTTTCGGTATTTTTAATACACCTTTACTAATTTTAGAGACCTACATAACATTTTCAACTCACTACTAATCAACTACTAATATGATACCCGTCATATTTTAGCCGTCAAATGTATTAAAAAAGCCGTTTGTTGCCATAACCACGAACCATCCACCACATACGGACTATACGAGTCCCGGATGTGGGATCGTGATCAAGTTCAAAAGGCAATAAATCATTGCGGTCTTAGATGGTGCCCAAAGTGGCTGACCGACCGAGACCTGATTTTCAAGGGGGTCCGATCTTTTGGATTTTTAATGTTATATATATTAAAAGTTATGTATTCGTATATGTAATTAACTAAGTCCATTATAAATTCTAACAATA
>JANDBE010000051.1:12016309-12031508 GCA_024320915.1 Erigeron philadelphicus
TAATCTCATTATTGTATATATCTATCTGTATACATTCAGCTTATTTGTGTATATATTATTACAATATATTTGTGTAACCGAATTGGAATAAAAAAAGAAAAGAAAAAGTGTGTTATAGCTGAATCTGTATATATTATTACAATATAATTTGTGAGACTGTGTGTGAATATATTTATATATATATATACATATATGTATAAATTGTATAGATATAGATAGATACATGCATACATACTGATACATTGGGACTGATTCATTTGTTGACTTTATACGTTGACCTTGAGTCAACCATCATTTTTTTTTTTTAATGAATTATATTATTTAGAGTAGATTGAGTGTTGTTTATAATGGATGTTACTTGCAGAAAAGATTTTCTTCTGATTTTGTATCTTTTTTTTTTCCAAAGAAAATGATATCATGTTGATTATGGTTGTGAGATTCTGGATTTGGCTATTTTGATGTTGTAATCGTAACAAGAACGAATGTGAATTTTGCAATGCGCTTTTATTGTATCGAGTTCAGCTTTGAATCAAAACGAAGTGATACAACATCGGTTAATTAAGTTTACACCTTAGTTGAAATGTCGTATCTTTTTTTGTGTATATATTGGGATGAGTATCTTTTTTTATAAATCTGGAAGCAGTCTTTCGTATACCGTGTCTTTGATGGGCTTTGTTATTGGTGGTGTTGTATTGTTTTTTAAAATGTACCTTTTTCGTTTTATGTGTTGACAGTGAAGATGGAGGTCCTTATGCCAAAGGAAAATCAAATTAGAGTATATACTTCTAAAAAAATGAAGTTGAGACAAAAAGAATTAACTGATACTCTTGTAGTTAGAAAGAAAAGAAGTCTTTATGAGTTCATTAATTATGAAAAAGGGGGCCACCAGTGCTCATCAATGAAAAGGACGAGAAGTTCTATACAGAAAGAAGTGTTAAACATACAAACTAAAAGTTCTCGTGGTAAGGGTACCACACCAAGTTGTAGCAGCTCCTCTGAAAGCAGTTCTTCTGATGATTCTGAATACGAAGTGCATGAACGAACCAGGAAGGGCTCATTGACTCCAAAAACAAAAAAGGTAATCAAGACAGGGAGAAATCGTGAAATAAACGGCTTGCATGGGAAATCAAAATGCTCCGTAAGCAAGAAAACATTTGAGAATATTGAAAAGGATGCCACTGATTCTGAAGAGGATTCTGAGGAAGAAGACGACGACGATGAGGACTTCACACCATATAAATCGTCTCAAAGATCAATAAGTGAAGATGACGATGAGGACTTTACACCAAGTAGATCGTCTCAAAGATCAATAGGTTTAAAGTACACTGGAATGCAGGCTAAAGGTTATAGCGCTTCAATTGAGAAACTGAACTTTAAGAAGAAGAAAGTAAACTTAAACCAGAGAGAAATAGCAAACCGAAGGCGATTTGAAAGATCTATCAGTTCCAGAGAAAACAAAGTGGAAGAGGAACTGATGGACTGCAAGCAGAACGAACGAAGTGATGATAACAGTAGACTCCCTGATGAACGAGTATTGAGAAGTCGCCGTACTGCTTCTAGTGGAAACAAAGTTATTGTGGATGGTTTTGTTGAATGGGCAGATTTTGAGGCTGAAGAAGAAATCGAGTATTCTAATGAAGATGAAGAAGAAGATGATGACGACGATGACGATGACTATGAAGTGAGAGATGTAATTTTGACATCGATAGAGCATCGTGATTTAAACAAAATCGAGACAAAAGGCATTTCAAAAGACAGGAAAGTGGAGAATGATGTTGACATCATAGCAGGACTAAAACAAACATCTTTTTCAAAATCTAATCCTAGTAGTAGTTCAAATGATACAAACATGAAGAGAATAAAAAATGAGACAGTAGATTATAGTACTGCTTCATCAAATGGCACTACAAGTATTCTTAATAATATAAAGGTACAGATTCTCTCTTTATTCATTTGGTAGCTTTTTCCTTGCATACATCACTAGTCTATTCACCAGTATAACCCACCAGGATCAGAAAAATGGGAAGGAGACTTTAAAGTGTCATCAATGCAAGAGAAATGATAGATACACCGTTGTTCCCTGCACCAAATGTAATGAAATGGTATACTGTATTCAGTGCATCAAGCAATGGTAATTTCTCTACTGGCATCCCCCTTTTTAAAGGGCTTAACCATTACTGTTCCACTTTCGTGGTCCTATTATGACAGGATAGCTATTTCCTCATCCATTAGTTCTATTACTTTACAGGTATCCTGAGATGTCAGAAGAAGAAGTTGCAGAGTCATGCCCCTATTGCCGTGAAAACTGCAATTGCAATCTGTGTTTACACTCGACTTTCAAGGTTTGTTCTCTGTTCTTCAAATGGCAACATGTCATATACGGGTCATGTTCTAACCCTCTTATTTCGGCACCTTTCAAATGCAGACGCCAAGCATAGACATCCCTGATGCTGAGAAGTGGCAGCATCTTCACTATCTAATAAACTCTCTCCTTCCATATCTGAAACAAATTCGTGAAGAACAAATTGAGGAGGTCTTAGTAGAAGCACATGTGCAAGGTACCCATTTGAAAGCAAATCTTGTGTAAGTTTGTTTTTTAAGTCACTTAATTTCCAGTCAAATGAAGATATTCCTTTGTATCCCACAGGGGTATCAGAGTCATCAGTTATAATAGGCCAGACTAGCTGTCTCAATGAGGAACGTGTCTATTGGTAATTTTATTAAAATCTCTTTATAGAATGAATGACTAAATCTGCAACTACTTTATTTATGTGCCTGTTGTTTTCATGGAACAGCAACCATTGTTCAACATCGATCATTGATCTTCATCGAAGTTGTCCAAAATGCTCATATGAGCTATGTCTTAGTTGCTGTCGTGAGATACGGAAGAATGGTCTTCGCGGTCTAAAAAAAGTTGAATTTGGGTACTTCGACAGAGGTTTTGATTATATTCATGGGGGTGACCCCTTACAAGATTCTTTTCCTATAAGTAGTCAAACTAGCCACTCTTGTAAGGCAATTAAATGGGTAGCTGAAGATGATGGGAGCTTGTTTTGTGCTCCACAAGAAATGGGTGGATGCGGGGATCTTCAAAAATTGGAGCTCAAGCGAATCTTGCAAGAGGGTTGGATTTCAAAGTTGGAGGAAAAAGCAGAGAATATATTGAATGCGATCAATATTGTTCAACCAAGCGACATGAAAAGTTCTTTTACAACCGGTGGCAAGATGAATCTTAAAGCAGCCAGCAGAGAAGATTCAGATGATAACTACTTATACTCTCCTGCTTCGACAGATACCCTCGCTGCCGAGGAGCTTAATCGCTTCCGTCACCATTGGGCTAAAGGTGAGCCAATAATTGTTAGAGAGGTTTTAGAGCAGACATCAGGTTTAAGCTGGGAGCCCATGGTTATGTGGCGTGCATTGTGTGAACATGTGGATTCAATCGTGAGTTCGAAGATGTCACAAGTGAAGGCAATAGATTGTTTGGCTGGTTGTGAGGTAATTATGGCTTACTCTTAAGTTTATGGGATAGTGACTGACGTAGGTACGTATTTAGCTAGTGTAGTTTATAGGCGGCAAGATGGGCGTGATGGGTATGTTGGGCGGGTTGGGTAACGGGTGAAGACGGGTCTGGGTTGAAAATTTTCTAGTGGTCTGGGTTGAAACATGTCATATATTAGTAAATTTGAGACAGATCAGGCTAGGTTGTGTTGACCCGCAAATCCTTTAATGTCTTTCTAGTTTTATTGAATAAAAACTTAATCCGTTGATTATGATTGTTTTTAAGGAAAGACACACACCCATCAGCATCTGTTATTTACACACGTCAAAATGATACTTGAACCCCCAAAGACCGCCACACTATTGCTAGGATAAAAGCCCTTTGTTAATGCGTTAATTCTTAATTATGATCACGCGAACAATATTTTTGCATAATGTATGTATTTTTTTAAATAAAATGATTAAGAATGTTTGCATGCATAAAACACACCTTGGAAACTTTCAACCAGTCTGACCCGTTGCCCATTAAGCTAAATATTTTAATTTGACATATTCAACCCATTTGAGATAATAAAATGACCTATTCATGAGTAAATGGGTTGAAGTTGCTACCTCAAATGTTTCCTTTTTTTTCATATGAAGTGGTATTTTATTCGGATATAAATGTCCCGAAAACAACTTCATTTACTATGTTTAGTTTTTTCCGATAATGAACTTCATCTCATCTATGTATTGTAGGTTGAGATCAGCACTCGGAAATTTTTTAAAGGATACACGGAAGGAAGGCAATACGTGAATTCCTGGCCAGAGATGCTAAAGCTGAAGGATTGGCCACCATCTGATAAGTTTGAAGACCTTTTACCGCGCCATTGTGATGAGTTTATCAGTGCATTGCCTTTCCAAGTGTATACTGATCCAAGAGCAGGTTTTCTCAATCTTGCTGTCAAATTACCGCCAGGTGTCCTAAAACCTGATCTGGGTCCGAAAACATATATTGCATATGGACTGGCCGAGGAACTTGGAAGAGGGGACTCTGTAACCAAGCTTCATTGTGACATGTCAGATGCCGTATGTTTTACTGTTTTCTTTCTATTTCTAAATAATAGAGGTAACAAGACGAGCAGGTTAGGTAATGGGTTGAACTGGCCGAGTATTATTACGCTCATAACGGGCTGGGCAGGTTTAGTACAAACATCTTCTGTCCATTTTTTGTATATGTGAATAATTCATTACTTATGATTACAAAAATAATCTTATTCCAACAGTTATCTATATCTTGAATAAAAAAAAGATGATCTAGGATATTCAATACATTATGCGTGACTTCCAACCTGTTCAAGCCAGAATTTTTTAAGTTTGACTCGCTTGAAATATAACAAAACCCGAAATCATCTACTCATAGGTAAATGGATCAAGATTACTATCCCTAAATAGACATAGTAAAAGTCACCTTCATCATGCATAATGTTTGATGTATGTACTGGTGCAGGTGAATATATTGACACACACTGCTGATGTATCAGTGAGTGATAATCAGAAGTTAGCAATTAGAGAGTTAAAGAGAAGACATAGGGTTCAGGATGAAAGAGAAAAGAATGGAGTAATCACTGGTTGTGTAGATGGATCTTCGGTACAGAAAGATGAATCGAGTGGAGGAGTTTCACCAGATAAACGTAATAGTTTTCCTACACAAGACACTGATGGAACAGGTAGTGCCCTTTGGGACATTTTCAGAAGAGAAGATGTACCAAAGCTACAAGAATATCTATTGAAGCACTCCACAGAGTTTCGACATACATATTGCTGTCCTATCGATCAGGTATATGTATATTTACAATTTTATGGTGCACTCAGTTTATCTATTGTTATATCTTGTATTGTTGACAACCAACATATGTCCTATATGCTACCACTTTCTAAATTTTGGCATAACCTTTCAAGAGTGAATTTTTCCTAGGTTTACCACCCAATTCATGATCAAACCTTTTACTTGACGTTGGAACATAAAAGGAGGCTAAAAGAGGAATATGGTTAGTATTCCCAATTCTGGATTTGTCATATATAATCATAACCGAAATTATTGAGATCTTTTTGAATATTTTTTTAGGTATAGAGCCCTGGACATTTGAACAAAACCTGGGAGATGCAGTTTTTATTCCTGCAGGATGTCCACACCAAGTGCGCAATCTTAAGGTTCTGTTCTTTTAGTTTTCTGAAACCCCCCCCCCCCCTCTCTCTCTCTCTCTCACACACACACACACACACACACACACACACATGTAAGATCATTGCTCATGCTGAAAGTGAATGCTTTTTGGCATAAAAAATCCATGAGAATCGCGGACATTCACTTTATATGGATTTTCATGGATTTTTTATGCCATAAAAAATAGCTGAAATTCTAGACGTGTGGTAACATGAGTTGATGCTAAGATCTTCTAGATTCATCTTCTTTCCTTATATGGCACCAACCGAGTGCTTTATATGGTGATTGGTCGAGCATATCTGTTGCTAGTATCCGCATCCATCAATATATGCCCAAGCTTTTGAGCTTGTGTTAACTCTCTAGTTTAAGCCTTAAAATAGCTGAATATTGGTTTATATTTACATTAGTATTTGTAGGGTATTAGATCTTGATTTCTCGGTCATGGTCCATTTAAGATATTTTAATCCCTTCGAATACACAATTCAGCTATCATGTGGCTCTGCAATCCTGTTAGGTTTGTGTACCTTTGCTGCCCTTGTTTTTTAAATCCTTATAACTTCTTGTTAGTGATACATTACTTTTGTGTTTGCAAAATCTTCTTTCTTTCATTATATGTCTTTTTTTTTTCTTATCTACTTAGAGTTATCCAAGACTATGAAATCCACCACTAAGCTACCACATGGTTTTAGCAATCCCCATAGCTTGTTTCTTAGTAGTGCATCTTTTTTCTTTATTCTTTTTGAATTTTTTTTTTTCTCTTAAAAAATTAAGGTAGAAACGCTTTAACCCCATTGTAGCACCTGTGCTTTCATTAATATTTTGATCTGCATCCATTCCTTTTTAAAATTCTTCACATGTCCAGAAACTTTTCCATGTCTTTGTCTCCACGGGTCAGGAAGTTTGTTATTGGCCATTGAAAGTGGTATGTTTATGTTCATTGACTATGGGCTTGAGTGAATACCCGAGTACATGCTATCATTGCACGAGTCGCAAATATATTGATAGTCTTTCAACGGTTTCAAAATCATTATATTCTAACTCAGATTGTCTTCTTTTCCTACAAACTTAGAGCATATTAAGTTAGAACCATACGATGTACAATTTGATATCAATTGTATCATTATGCCTGTTAGTTATGAGAAACTTTGATTGTTTATAACTAAAGCAGCATAAAGAATAAAACAGTTACTGGTAAACACTTGAACTAACATTAATAATGTAAAAATTGCTGGCCGTGTAAGAATAGATATTTCCTGATTTTTTAAGTTTTGGTTAATAAACATATGAGAACTTAACACAAGAAACTTTAAATGAATAAATCTCTAATATAATAAACGGAAAGTAAAGTTAAGTATTCCTTTTTTTGACGGCATCAAGTAGTATCGTTGTCGGAATTAACAATTAGAACCATATCCAACTAATCCCTTTATTGATTATATTTTTTTGCATATGCAAGTTATGTTCAATGCAAAATTATATAATCGAAAAGAGCTTAGAAATTATAGTGAATTATCTCTTGATATACACAGTGACATATATTTTGTAGTACAAAATCTATATGTAACATTTAAATTTTGAATATAAATTCAAATAATAACACACTACAAAGATATTTAAATTTTAAAATTTTAATATAAAATCTAAACAAATGTAAGCTTGACAACTCAACAAATGAACATTGTCGCATAGGATTTTGATGATTTGTATTCTCACTGTGCTATGGGCAGAATGTTGTAGGAAGATAGTCACTTCAACATTGCACCCTTATCATACTATAAACTCTCCTTAGTCATACCTGCATTGGCCATAACACCAAATATACATAATCTCTTACTTATTATTAACTAAAAGAAATCATATTTTGATTATAGCATATATGTAGAATAACCCAGGAAGGTCGGGCCTTTTCAAATCAAATGTACTAATTGAGGTATGTCGTAGCAGTTTGTGAGGGAACCTTTTTCTTGCCACCTAACATGTTTTTTTTTTTTTTTTTTTCCGAACATTACCCAACATGTTTACTTAAAAAGGTTTGAAAGTGATGTGCACACGTGTCCCTTGCATTAATGACACATAAATGACATCTTGGAATTTTTATAAGTTTATTCAATGTTCTAGAAACGTATATAGTAAATATAACACCAACCAATGCAATGTTGGTTGGCAGGCAAGGTTGCTCTCCCCAAGGCCCAAGATGTTCAAAACCTGAAAAATATCCGATGTGATTTGACATGGTCTTGTTTCCTCAATCACAGTGATGACATGGAAACTGACCATATTGTTTAAATATAATTTTGTTTTTATGTACAATTGCCTAATATGTGAAGAATCAATATTGTAAATATTTTTAGGAATACCAAATGAAAATATGATCATTGAGGGAGTACCAATTACATCTACACAATGGTGATGTAATGTAGATGACATGATACAAGGTCATGAATAATATAAGTATTGGAAACAAATAATTAACACCTTAACTATAACCAAAGACTCACAAATGATAATGTTATGTTTGTGATGTGAAGCTCAAAATTAATTGAAAGTCTCAAATATGTTTAATGTAAATTAAATCATATTCTTAAAGACAGCTTCACATGAAGAAAAGTTGTGGCAAATGAAGCTCATAGGGCCCGTTTGGTTCCATGAAGTTTGGGAATTTGGTACGTTTAATTTAGAATTTTTTAATTCAACATAAGGAAGAAAATTCAAATTCTATCCCACAAAATTCTCATATATTCCGGGAATCAAAAAATCCCATAGTAAAATGGCACAAGATCCATTCAAAGTTGATGAAACATGATTATTATTTGGCAACTTGGTGCCTTTTTTATTGTGACTTAATAGGCTTTTTGTCAAAAAAAAAAGGTTTAATTCATCGAGTTAGCTTAAATTTAACAACTTATGTATGGGGAAAAGGTAATCGCTCTATAAGTTGAACTTTATTTAAATGTGAAAATGAATCAAGTATATTTGACCGTCTGAGAAAGTGTGATCACAACTTGTATATAAAGAAATAGTTTTTACATGTGAAGGCATGTTTTTTCACATGTAGAAGTGACTCAATTGCACATTTATATGTAAAGACATGGTTTTTACATGTGAACATGTTTTCCAAACTACTTTCCATACCAACATGACTTTCCACATCTCATACAAGCGGATTTCTTTTTCAATTCGGTTATTGTTCTATGACCTTTTTTAACTTTTTTTCAACCAATACTTAAACTCATCTTCACAAAACACTAATGCCTAAAGCTATATCAACACTTCGGATCTCAAGCTTCACATCAATAAGCCGTCATTCGAGTGGTTTTTCTTTGACCGTTCTTTCATCGTAGTCTTCGTCTGCACATACATTGTAATCAAGGGTTTAGTAAAAGGAATGGGTAGAAAATGGGATGGAAGACAAAAGAAGGGAATTCCAAAGAACATCCATGAAGAAAGGCTCTCCTGAAAGGTGACGATGTGTTAGGGCTAGCTTTAAGATACGGTAGGTTCTTTAAAATAAAATGTCGCTTTTCATGAAAATCAGGTAAAAGAAAAATACCAAAAACATGATGGGTTGAATTCCAAATTTGGTCTTTGAATGTGGATCTCACAAAGTTTACTGGTATAGTTACCAAGTATACAAATGCTCGTCAGAGTAGCTCGTCTGACAAAGACATGTACTCATTCTATTAAAGAGTTTAATGAGATCGCGGGCAAAACATTCAAGCTTACACATTTGGTGGCCCCATTAGACGTCATCCAAAATGAGACTCGGTGATGATGTTATTCCGAACTTCGAGGAACCATGTCGAAGAAGAGAAAATCGGCAAGTTGGCGGCAGTATAAGACTTTTTGTTTCATCATCAACTCAATCTGACAAAGAAGCAAAAATGAACACGTTAGACAATGAACCATATTGCTAGTCTTTGTCAAGAACAAAACGACTTCACGATTTTGGAGAAAAAGGTAGTTGACAATTTCGGACAAGTCAAAATCATGGGTCAAAACTTGCAAACTACAACGTGACATTGGACATGACAACTTATATCATTGACACATATACTGGGTACATCTAATAACCAAGATTTGAAAGTTAGTTACATACTATGAACATCCAAGTAGTTCATTACACTATGAAAATTTGTGTATAATTCTTTTTATTCTTAGACTTTAAACCCTATTATGTAATTATAGGTATTTTATTTGTATTCTTTATTTTATTAAATATTTTATTTGTATTCTTTTATTTTCCCTCTATTGAAGTCTTTATATTTAGGGATAAATTATAAATTTCGTCCCTGGGTTTGTACATTATTTGCAGGTTTCATCCATAAATTCATGAATTTTGTATTGTGTCCCTTACTTTCGTGTGTTGTCAACACTTCTGGTTCAAATAATTAACGATCGTTAAAAATGAATTAAAATTAAAGGGATGTCGATTCTGGTGGCGGGGAAGCCGAGTAATGGTGGTGGTGACTGAATGTTTAGATAGATAGGTTGTGATAATATCCGACCAAGATCGGTTACCACCACCAATGTTCGGCTTCTCGACCAACGGAAACGCTTGAAAATGTTTCCATAGCGTATCCATTCCCTTGGCGTTCGAAAAGGTAGTGACAAATTCCCAGACTTTCCGGTGCTTCAAAAGATGGCTGGACCGAGCAAGTGGAATCCAAATCCGACCAAGAGCCTTCACCACCATGAATATACGGCTTCCCCACAATAGATTCGACATCCCTTCAAAGCTTCGAAACAGGGACGAAATTTGGAATTCATTTTTAATGGTCGTTAGTGGTGTGGACGGGGAACAAAAGTCAGACCGGAAATTTGTAATTTCTTGAAGTTGGGGATTAAACCTGTATTTGAATTGTTTGGTTGAAAAGGTTACAATATTTATTTTCGTTTAATCTTCAACTCCATAATTAAAAATCATTCTGTGGGCGTAGCCACAAAATGGTTGCATGACCCAAAAGGAAAAAAAAGTGTGGAAAAAACCGAAAAGTAACCCACACTAGAATTTTGCAGTAAATATCTAATGTGTAAACCAAATATCTAAAAAGAAAAAAAGTTAGAATAAAAGGTTTTAAGATATTAGCTGAAGAAGTGGAGAAACTATATATTGTGATCGTGTGTGAGAATGGTGACATGAGTTCTATGCGGTGTATGTTCTGGATACACCCATTTACCCCCTTAAAAACCAAAAGGGAAAAAAAAGCATGCAAGAAACTAATGTATAAAGCTAATGAAAAATCCAAAATGTGGCCAAATGACAGGTTGTGGTCACAAAAAAGTTGAATGAAAGTTTTGAATATAAAACTCAAAAGAACAAAAACTACAAAGTAATCCCTTGTAAAAAATCTGAACGGGATGTAATGTAACAAAATTCTCGATATCCGGTAAAAATATAGAACGCAATATTAGATTCAAACAGCCAATTGAAGTAGAGAAATGATATAGAGAAGGTTGAGTGGGGAATGCTTTGTATATTTGATATGTCTCCGTTTACTATATGTATTTTTATGATCCTACTGTCATCTGCTAGTGAGTTTAAATTATTTGAGTAGTTTGAATGCAAGCATGATGATTTCGGATAACATAATGCTCACCAGGGTTAATGTACTTGTTTTCTTGTAGTCATGCACCAAAGTTGCTGTTGACTTTGTTTCTCCAGAAAACCTAAAAGAATGCCTCCGACTAACAGAGGAGTTCCGCAAGCTGCCCCTTAATCACAAAGCCAAAGAAGACAAACTAGAGGTGACTTAATCTCATACAACTTAACCGTCAACTTTTATTCGTTATGCAATAACATCAAGAAATCTGATCTTTATTTGTTGTGCAGGTAAAAAAAATGATCGTACATGCTATGCATCAGGCCATTACTGACTTTGAGGAGTTAGCAAGTCATCAGAAGTTACAGAAGTTATAGGTTAAACAGGCATTGGTAGTGACATGGTGAATACCCAACCCATCCTCCTATAAACCATACCTAAGTTTATTGGTAGTGTGGTGTGGCTGATTAGAAGAAATGCAGTGGATGTTTGAACAACTTTCTTCTGAACACTGTTTTATAAACTGTCAAAAAGAAAAAAAAAAAAAAAAAACATAACGCTCAGAATATGAATTATATATAATACAAAGAATAAGTTGAAGAAGATCTTCAGTTTTCAGTTTGACCTTTTTCCGAGTTAATTGAACATCAAAGCTATAACTTATAACAAACTGCCTTCGTTTAGTCACTTTGCAGGCAGTCAATCTTAAAATGAGTTGCATTTATAGAAATAATGTTTGTCGTTTATAGGGTTAACTTAAACAAAAAAAATCCAAGCTTATGTATATTCTTACCATAAGGGGTATAGTTTAAAATAGTGTCCACTCTATCAGGGTTTTTCCATAGTACACAGTTGTTTTCTAGCAGCGTTGAGAGGGCACTAATCAATTATCACAGTTGTAGGTACCTCATGCCTCTTTCCAATAGATTACAATATTGTTTGTTGATGCGTGTTGGCCAATGACGGTTGGCGGGGTGAGATATCTTGTGACATGGATATATATAAGCATGAAGAGGGTGGTATATCATTAAGATGGATATGAGGAAGAGTGTGGTTGATGTTGCTAATATAAAATAGATATAGATGAAGTTACAAAATAAAGATAAGATGTTTTATAGATCTATTCTTATATTAGGTATTTTACCCGTATGATGTGTGGGTGTCTAAAGTTTTGTTTTCAATGGAAATTGACGTTATATGTTTTGCAAGGGTTTTTTCCCTGAATCACCTGTAACGGCTTATGGTCTACGTCTCGTAGTCTAGAGTACGTGCAGGCGGTCACCATTGTACGGTGAAGTGTTCCGTGATGTCGAATACCGACTAAGTGTTCAAAAAAAATAAAGATTAAATAAAACCAAAGAACAACAAAATTATTATATTTCACCATAAAAATATGAAGTTTATATCTTCTCAAATGTTGACTACGACACAAATAGCAAATACAAACTACATAATATAATGTAGACCACTTGCAGAGGACATAAATTCTTGGTACTCAAATGTTTGGAGATAAAAATAAACTAAAGGACACCACGGATACCTCATTCTGAGTATTTAATAATGAGAGGAGATTCCTTCAAGTTATCATAATTAGTTATTTTAAGACAATCTTTACCCTAATAACTTACTTGTGTGATCTATCCTTTTTGCAACGTTGTTCATGATGTTAATGAACATGCGCCTTTGCAAATATACTAGCGAGTGTAGATGTTAATGATTCGAACCCCAGTGACATATAAAGTGGACAATATTCTAGAAGTTAAAACATGCGCACTCCTACAAGACATGAGTGATAACACATAAGACCATACGCTCAGGAGATAATGCCCGAAACTATAAAAAAACAAAATTTGATCCGAAGTCTCCAAACTAACATCTTTTCCACTAGTTCCCTAAAAGAAAACAATCATCAATTTCACTGTTGATCTACATAGTGTTTTTACTATTTTTGTTGTGTATATGCCATACTAAAGCATAGAAAATTGCTAAGAAAAGTTTACCAATAGATATACAACCAAACATATAACATTGTGATTATTTAATTAATATATTTAAAATATGTTTCATTTAAAAATAAAATATTAAAATATTATTTTTAATATTGTAAAATAAGAACGTAATACATCATGTATATCAAGAACGCAAAAAAATTGATAGTGACTTATTATGATTAGTTAAGATTAAAAGATCGTTAAATATGTCACAAACTACAACTTCGATAGACAATAATTTTGTAATATTTTAATATCATTTAGCATGTCACAATAAACAACCCCGATAGACATATTTTAAAAAATATATTTCAATATAAAACTTCAATTAAGTTTTAGTATATAAATCAATTTTTATTACTAAAAACAATGATTAAATTGTAAGCTTTGTATATTACATATATACCTAAAATTAATTTATATCTAAAACCAAAACGGATATCAAACAACCTTAGGTAAAACCAAACTAGAACAAAATTTATAAAACAGATCAATTAATTTATATTAATAATATTTTGTTACACGTAGTTTAGCGGTTTATATGTTGTACAAATTTAGGACATGTTTAGTATGGGCTTTTATAAGGCTTTTTCAGGGCTAAAGGATGGGGCTTTTAAATAAAAGTTCTTGAAATAAATTTTAACCTTGTTTGAATGTAAGGGCTAGAGATTTTTATTTTCAAAATTAAAGCTACAAAGAGCTTGTAAATAAAAGCTCACGGAAGAAGTTTTAAAAAAAGTTGCATCTCCTAATTGTTAAAATTACCTTAATATCCTCCAACTTACCCGATGTTTATAGTTGAATTGCTTTGCCTCACCTTTCTAGTTGAATTCCTTCATTTTATGGTGACTTTTAATGCTAAACCCCTGAGATTAGTGTCCAATAAATGTAAGAAACTATAGACATATAATGAAAGTCACCATAAAATGAAGGAATTCAACTAAAAAGGTGAGACAAAGCAATTCACCTACAAATGTCAGGTAAGTTGGAGGATATTAATGTAATTTTAACAATTAGGAGATGTGGCTTTTTTTAAAGCTTCCTCCATGAGCTTTTATTTACAAGCTCTTTAGAGCTTTTATTTTAAAAATAAAAATCCCTAGCCCTTACATCCAAATAAGGTTAAAATATATTTCAAGAGTTTTTATTTAAAAGCCTAATCCTCTAAGCTAAACCCCTGAGATTAGTGTCCAATAAATGTAAGAAACTATACACATATATTCATTGTATGTAGAAGCAATTGAATTTAGTCAATTTATTACACGAACTGAAAAAAAATAACATATTACATGCATACATGATCGAAGTTCATTCACATTATGTAAATTCGTGCATAATGACTTATATTTTGGAAAATGATCTCCTTTAAAGTTAAGAAAAAAATATATATTCTTCTAAATATTAGCCTAAATTTGTTTCTTAATCTTACTCTTTAATTATTTCATATGTCATCATCTTTAGAAAATTTGCATATTAAATAAAGTAATTATCAAAAGGAGAAATTCTGATTAAATAGTTAAAAAATGGGTAATATTAATATTTCAATGTTTAAAATCTTGAGAGAAAAAAAGGGCAAAATAATTGATATAATATTATAAATAAGTAACCATAGAATTTAAACAAAAGTAAAAAAGACCATGTAGATATCGTCGGGGAAAAAAAACATACATCATTATCTTAAGTTTGTTGGTGTTTAAGACACTAGACTTATTTGTTTATTTATCTATTAGGTAATTGAATGGAAAAAGTGACTCAATTAATACATCATTATGTTTTGATTAAGTCATTATATATTTATTTTTTTGTTTATTAAGTCAACAAACAAACATAGACTCAATGGAATAAATCATTTAAGATTGAGCCATAACTTTTTAATTAAGATTTTCACCATTTAGGAACTTAATTTAACACCCCATGTATCCCAACCCACATTTTAAGTATCTCAATCATATTGTTCCAAA
>JANDBE010000051.1:12047001-12057280 GCA_024320915.1 Erigeron philadelphicus
TGAGTTCATCTAGTCGGGTGTAACTTCGGTTGCACTTATATGATGTAATGGAAGGATACGTGAAGAATGTTAATGATGTTTAGGCACAATTAGGGTGACCTATGTTATGTGAATGATAATGAATGTGATGATATATTATGATATGTTTTGATATGTAATTAGGGTGACCTATGTTATGTGAATGACAATTAGGGTGACCTATGTTAGGCGAAAGTTTTTGGAAATCCATCATTTAAAATGTTGGGTGTTACAACGACCGTTATCTCACCCCCGTTTATACCCTCACGTGCCTCTCATGTGAGGGATATTTTGGATCTTTAGCTAAAGGACCGTAGAATATTTTGACTGCATACATATGTTCGTCTAGGAAATCTCATCAATCTCTTTATCATCAAAACCACCTGCTAGTCTGCTACCACCATCCCTTTTCAAATGTAAATCGATTCCTTTTCAAAACTATATTAAATTATTAAGTGATCTATCAAAAAAATATAGATACAGAATTCCTGATTTAAAAAAATCCATGTGACCTTAATATATCAAATTAACTAGGGAAAAATTATTTACACCTTTTCCCCACCATCATCATCATCAAGGATCCGGGTTAAAAAAAAGACGAATTATTAATTAAAGTATAAAAGAGCTAATTGATAGCGGAGGGCGGTGGATTTATAGTAAATAGAGCCACAACTCCAGTTTGATGGTCGTTTCGTGTGATAGTTGTTGGATTCCAGCACATGAAAACAAAAACCAAACTTAAAGATGGGCCTTTCTTTGTTGTGATGTGCGTTCGCATATAAATTCCCATAGACAACAAATAATTATGTCCTTTTTGTATGAACTGGCAATTAAGAGAAGTAAGAAAGTATATGAATTATTTTAGTTCGTGGGTGGTCTCTCGCCAGCAGAAGAATGAAAGAGAAATAAATGTGTACTTGTAAATACATCGTTGATGATATAAGGTTACTTTTTTCCGACCACTCCTATCCTTCCACCACTTGTCTACTGCTATTCACCATCAAATCCTTGGCTGCCACCCTCGTCCTCCCCGGCGTTGTTTTTTTAATTATTCTTTTTTTTTCGCATATGAAGTTTTTTGAAATGCTAATCCTCATTCTATCTAGATCTCCCAGTAGATTATCAAGTAATTAAACCCCTTTCGTTCTTCATCTCCATATATCTCTTTCATCTCAAATATACGTATATATGTAAATAGTTTTGGGATAAAATATTTGATAGATGAAGAATCTTATTTTTTTTGTTTCGTCATGCAAGGCATTTTAAAAATAATCTACGGTCCTTTAGCTTTGAAAAAGACCCAAATACTCCTTACGTGGGAGGCACGTGAAGATATAAACGGATGTGAGATAACGGTCATTAATTTAAAGGACGAAAGACGAACGTTGTCATCCTTTAAAGGACTGTCAATGAGGTTACTGAACCACAAGGATGAAACGTGATTTTTTGAGTAAATCACAGGGACGATTCATGTCGATAACTCTTTATAATTTAAATAAATAAATAAAAAATAATCCACGTGCATTGCTTTGAAACCGAAACTCCATTAAAATGGAAAGTTAAGTTTTATTTTCATTTTTGTTTTCGCCAGGGCCGACCCTTTAGTGGATCAGGTGGTGCTAAGAAGCGAGGCCCGCCTTTCTTCAGGGCCCATAATTTTTTGTACGATTTGTTTATATATATATCTATATATATTATGTACAGCATTAGTACAACATCTAAAAAATTGCTATCGTGGGCTATCAAAGACCATAAAAAAAAAAAGCCCATAATTTTGAGTCATAGCCTGACATCCAACAAGTTACAAGTACCTGACATGTTCTCTGTTTTCAAAAAGCAACAATTCATAATTCATTATATAAACTATAAAATACAATTAAAAACCTATTTGTAATCAAGTTGCAGCCGTCGTCCTTTCACTCCTTTGCAGGTTCGACTTTTTTTTTTCCTAGTAGCCTACATGTACTAATTAATAGCTATAATTTATTATTCAAACCTAAATAGCTATAATTTATTATTTAATTTTTTTTAAGGAATATATAACTTAGTTAGATTTTACTAATTAATATTAGAGCTTAATATTATTGTCATATACTTTATCTTTATTTTAATAAATATGATGCATGTTAATTTTATTTTTTTAGGTATGCCTAAAAATTATTTATCTGGTAGTCAAAAACGGAAAAAAAGAAAAATTAAAGAAGAGTTTATCAAGTCTCAAGCAGGGGCTTTAGATAAGTTTATCCAAATACATCCTCATCCTCATCATTCTAATGTTGATGAACAAGATAATGTAGATGCTAATGTTGAAGATGTTAATGTTAATAATGGTGATGCAAATGTCGAAGATGTGAATGTTGAAGATACTGTTAATGACGAAGTTGATGCTAATGTTGAAGATTTTAATGAGAATGTTGAAAACATTGAGGTTAATACGGATGAAATTGACATATTTGATCCTATAAATTGGGGTAAACTTGATCAAAACATGATTAATATTTTGGTAGAGAATGGTCCAAAACAAGACTTGGATATTGAAAAGACTCCTAAGGATAGATATGGGAGACGGTTTACTAGAAGTCTATTTACTAGAAAATTACCTAATAAGGAGACGTGTATCAGAGAATGGTTGATGTATTCAAAGAAATGCGACAAAGTTTTTTGTTTTTGTTGCAAACTATTTAAAATTGGTTTTCCAAAAGGTGGATTGGATAACGAAGGTTTTGGGGATTGGCAACATGCTAGTCGTAGTCTTAAAGCACATGAATGTGCCATAGAACATATGAAAAATATGACAACATGGTTTGATATGCGTAAAAGGTTGGAAGTGGACAAAACAATTGATAAAGTCTCGTACGACCATTTTCAGAAAGAAAGAGATTATTGGCAACAAGTGATTTTTAGAATTATTGCACTTGTAAAATTTCTTGCTAAACATGGCTTAGCATTTCGGGGATCAAATAAGAAGTTGTATCAAAAAAGTAATGGAAATTTTTTGGGATTGGTTGAGATGTTGGAAGAGTTTGATCTGATTATGAAAGAACTTGTGTGGCGTATCATGAATGATGAACTTCACGTACATTATCTTGGGCACAACATACAAAATGAGTCGATACTTTCACTAGCTAATCAAATTAAAGCACAAATAATCAAGAAGGTAAAGCAAGCAAAATATTATTCTATCATACTTGACTGCACCCCAGATACAAGTCATCAAGAGCAACTATCATTGATTGTGAGGTATGTTGATTTCAGCTCTACTTCTATCATAGTTGAGGAGTCTTTTCTTGGTTTTTTGGTTGTTGGTGATACCACTGGTAAAGGATTATTTGAAGTTACACTTGAAGAATTAAACTGTCTTGGTCTTGATATCGATGATATGCGTGGTCAAGGGTATGACAATGGATCAAACATGAAGGGGAAAAATCAAGGAGTACAAAAAAGGTTTTTAGATATAAATCCTAGAGCTTTTTATACTGCATGTGGTTGTCATAGTCTTAATCTTGTATTATGTGACATGGCTAACTCTTCTACTAAATCTAGAAGTTTTTTTGGACTTATACAACGGTTGTATACTATTTTTGTTTACTCTACGAAGAGGTGGGATATCTTGAAAGCCAATGTCAAAGGATTGACTCTTAAGTCATTGTCTGCCACTCGTTGGGAAAGTCGGGTTGATAGCGTTAAGCCTATTCGATTCCAACTTGCAGATGTAAGAGAAGCTTTGCTTGAAGTTGCGGAAACCGATAAGGATCCTAAAATTCAAAGTGGTGCTAACTCATTAGCAAAGAATGATATCAGTGATTTTGAGTTTTTAGTATCGATTGTCATTTGGTATGAGATATTATCAACAGTGAACGTGGTGAGTAAAAGGTTGCAGTTAAAAGATATGGTTCTTGATGTTGCTATGAAAGAAGTGAAACAATTGATTGAATTCTTCAAGAAGTATAGAGAAGAGGGGTTATCTAAGGCGATTGATGATGCTAAACAAATTGCCGTTGAAATAGATGTTGATCCGGAATTTCCACAAAGGCGTCCGATTCGTAGAAAAAAACATTTTGACGAGGATTCATCTGGAGAAGAAGTTTTATTATCAACTGAGGAGGATTTTAAAGTCAACTACTTTTTCTTTATTGTTGATCAAGCACTTACTTCTCTTGAAACAAGATTTGAACAATACCAACAGTATGAAAAACTATTTGTTTCCTAAACGCTTAAGAGAACTCGAAGATAATGATCTCAAGTCCTATTGTAATAATCTTCAAGAGGCATTGAAGTTTGGAGAAGAATCAGATATTGATGGTGATGAACTTTTCTTGGAGTTGAAGTTGGCTGAGACATTTTTACCGAGGTGGATTAATAGCCCTGTAGATGCTTTACAAAAGCTAAATGTGGTTACTTTTTTCCTAATATATTAATTTGTTTTTGATATACTATTGACTATTCCAATAATGGTTTCTTTCTTAATATAGGTCGGTTCATTTCATAATGCAACAATTGCATACAGAATTTTGTTGACTATTCTGGTGACTGTAGCATCAGCAGAAAGAAGCTTTTCAAAATTGAAGTTGTTGAAATCATATTTAAGATCTACAATGTCTCAAGAAAGACTGAATGGATTAGCAATGATCTCTATCGAGAGCGATATACTGGAGGGTATGGATTACAATGTGTTGATCGAGAATTTTGCTTCAAAAAATGCAAGGAGAGCTGCACGATTTACTTAATAATATAAACTAGGTTTATTTTTATTTTCAAACTTTGTTTTTGTCGAAAACGTTTATCGTCGTAATACTATGCTATTATATTTTAACACTGACTCGTTATATTAGAGGCTCACTTTTTATTTTCGAGCCAGACCCCGGATTTTTTTTATAATCTCGAAGACGGCACTGGGCAGGCTTGATGCAAACTTCTTTTATTTTATTATAGTATTATCTACAGGTAACTTCTCTGCTCCATCCATAAGATCTCCATGAATTATTAGGTTTCCAAGTACAATCATCTGAAAAGTTATCCTCGTCAAATAACTTTAAGTGATCATATATTACAATGGTGGTAACATTTTGCATGAGCAAAAGAAACTACTTCATACATTTTCGGCGATTTGTGGCTTTAAAATGCCACAAACTGCATTATATACTGTATATTGTTTTCTTTAATGCCCAGCACAACTCAGTTGCAAAGATTAGAATTACGCACTTTATGCTTGCTCAGATAGTCGGATTTGTGGAGGTTGAATTCATGATCACTTATACATTGAAATTATTTTGTTCATTGCTTTTTCGGGTATTCCCTAGCTCCAAAAATAGTGGATCCAATTCTCACGTTCGTACTGCCCATTTCAATCTACATAAACAAGAAATTACGAATCAGCTACATATCAAATTATATAAAAAAATATACATGGTTGGGGTATAGGCGTCTCCATTCAGTCTAGCTTTTAACGATCAATGATAGTGTATGTACATATAAATTCCATAAGTTACGGTGTTATGCACAGTAAAAGACTACAAGGGTATGTGACTTTTTAACCCCAAAGGCCAAATCTATGAGGGCCATTAAGAAACATGTTTTATTTTGTTAAATTTTCAACAGATGTTATATATGTGACCCCACATGTAGGCTGGTACTTTTGACGATCAATACTATTGCAGATGGCTTTTCGACGCAGATAGATTTTAGATCTTGCATACAAAAAGGAAAGAAAAATAAAACACTACGTTTGATAACTATTAGTCCCAGCTAGGCAACTAGCTCATTTTTAGTAAACAGTTCTGTTTCCTGCTGTTTTACTAGAATAACCATTAGTTTGCAAAGAAATGTTTTGTGTAATTGGATTAAAATGTAAAGTAATCATTTTAAACATAAAATTTAGAGTATCATGAGACCACTACATTTAACATAGTGTTAAGTTAAGCAAGATGTAATACATAACAACTCACTTTCAGTTTACATCTAAACAAAAGGCTAAATTTATAGATAGTTTACCGAAACCATCCGGTTTTACCACAAACAGAGTTGAATTAGAAAAGGAAACTGGTCATATGGGTTGAAATGTTGAAGGGGTCAAATATCACTAAAAGTGTTATCTTAAGGTATAGTAACAACACAAATCGCTTTATCCAAAATAAAACAAAAATTAAATACCAGGCCACCAAGAACTGAAATCAGCAGGATTCGAACCAGGGTAACTCCTCTTTGTACTCAAAACTAGATATTAATTGTAAATAAACAGCCATTGTAATCATATCTAATCTTTTCACCCACTAAACATTCATATAAATCATTGGAACTTTGACCAAGAAAAAACATGTCAAACCAAACCACCCGGCCGATTTGGCACTAAAAGATACCTGTTTTGACATAAACCTATATTAACCTGGTACACAGGTACACAGCCTGCCCATTGCCTTTGGTAATCAACAATTTCAGTGGCAATCTAATAACCAATATAAAAAACAACTATTAAGTTACAACTCATTTGAAGTGGATGAATGCTGCCATTAAATGAAATTTGCCCGTGCAAGGATTTATATACATAAGAAAGGCCGGTATCAGAAGTTCACTTACAGCTAGCTCAAAGTCACCAGACATGCCCATTGACAGTTCACATTGCTCCTCGGGTATACCGAGGAAGTCGCATACCTCAGTTCTGCACTTTGCTAATGTCTAACACAAACAAATAACTGGTATAAGACGAATCTATGATCATGATAACAAGTAAAAAGATTAGATGTAAAGTTATACAGAGATATGTCCAGTATCACCTTGAAATTCTCAGGAGTTGACGTATAATCTGGCATCCCAATGGTCATTAAGCCACAAAATTCAAGGTTGGGACAGTTTGAAGTAACATGTTTCACAAGCTCCAAGCATCTATCCGGGTCAACTCCAAATTTTGCTGTAATTATGTGAAAATGTAATTTTAAGAACATTGCATTAGATAAATTGAGACTTGAGAGGACGATAATTCACAAACAGAATTGAGTGATCAAGATAAACAATGTCACATTAACTTACATGTTTCTCCACTTGTGTTCACCTGGACCAACACCTTCAAAGGTTTCCTGCCGATATTCCCGATAACTCGATCAAGATTATTTGCAATCTAGAGAAAGTCCAAAAATAAGACATAACATTAGTCACTTAACCCACAAGCAATGTTAAAAGCATCAGCCGTTGAACATGTTTTACTTGACGCATATAGCAGCATAGAATGAGCATATAACAGCAGTAAGATCCTTATCACTTTTCAAGGCATATCTAAATGTACTAGCATAACTTTCATCAAGTTATGAAACTACAATAAATCTACATGGCTGAAAACAAAGCTACAAACAGACTAACATAGTCTTATTCTCATCAAGAAACCAGGAAAAGCTTTTCTAAAAAATTGAAACCTTAAAAAGTGTATTCCTTTCTGATAACCTGCTAATTTGCATCCATTACTCGTATTAACACAACAGAATATTTATTTACTTTGCATAATGCTAATCTGTTCAAGGAAGCACTCACTGTGTTCATTGAATAAATTAGCATTAGCATTATGCAAAGTAAACAGAATCTCACATCTTCTTAACTGCATTTATAATACAGGAGAATGGAAGATCATAAAAAGGACTTGCATTATTTATATAGGGTTAAGTAATTGGGTGTATGTAACTTGTGCACTTTTCCTATTGTGTGAAAACAACTTTCCTCTGGTACAATGAACCGGATGAAAGTTGTTTTCACACAATAGAAAAAGTGTACAAATTACATACATCCCCAAATACTTAACCCATTTGTATATAGCTTGAAAAAAGTTCTAGTGACTTTGCTTCTAGCAGTTCAAGTTAAAGGTTATCACTCAAAATCCAAAAAACTGGTTAAGCATCAAGAGTTTCAAACTAATATTACCTTCTCATCATCTACTGTCTCCACCATAGCAAGATTCGGCACTCCAGCTGGACATTATTAGATTCAGTAAGAATATAATCTACAAAGAAGAAAAAAACATATTCTTCTACGCTCCAATAAACGTCAAAATCATCTCATGAAACACAATTTCTTTCTCTCCATCAGCATAACAAACTCCAAATATCTATCATCTGCTAAATACAACCCTAAATAAGCGGGATATAATACTTACTCAATAGAGGTTTCACTTTGTTGCTCTGTAAATTCCCAATAAAATGCCACTCGATATCTTCTGGAAGCTGCAATTTGATCACAAAGATTGAGTCCTAATTTCAAATGGATAGATTTGTTGATGACAATGTATCAGAAATATTTAAGTTTGCGTTCTTGAGGTGTGTCTGTAGTTATTGGGCAGTCCTACAAGCTAAATCTGTGTTCAGCTTGGATGCCCAATCAGACATATAAATTATTCTTCATTGTATTGTAACATCATATCTATGTATTCTCAAGCTCCATCAACATGGAAGATAGCATTCAATAAAAAGTCGAAGATGGAGATTGAAGATATGAGCTTAAGCCGAGTGTGGAAGTCAGCTCAAGCTTAAAGTAAGCTTGAAGAATACTTAGGCACTTGTGATTTGACAAATATCACAAACTGCGTCATGCAATCTGAGTCTTGCGAATTAACTTTGTGATTGATGATCGGAAAAGATGTGTACAAGAAACTGTTTTGGAGATCCTCTCTCTTGATAGTGGTTATCATTTCCATACGTGTCCTTCGCCTTATCAGCTAGCACAAATACGTGAAGAATACATTGCGGGACCAAAGATACAGAATTCGCAAAGCCACTAGATATTGAACACGCCGCATCATTGGACACCTCGAGTGCTTAGATATTCGCCTATATATACCCACACTCATGAAGATGGAAATAACAGGACTTACACATACGCTATCTTCACAACATTCCTCACATTGTGAAATCAGCTTAGACAGTGTTGTGTCCTAATATTCAACTTGGGCTAATATTTAGTAAGGGATACATTAAAAGAGTGTATTCGTCAATCGTCAATTTACTAGATATTGTCATATCATTATATCAATCTTGGAGAAGTAATATTAGTTTTGATTCAATAAAAATTATTGTAGTTTACTTCAATTCCGTTGTTTACTTAAACTAGAGTGTATCCGTCAATCGTCAATTTACTTAAATTCCATAGACATTCTTGTTCCAACACTATCTTGTAATTATTTTTGATTATTCAATAAAAAATCAGTTTGAAAATTAATGTTGTTTTATGTTTAAGTTCTTTGCACTTTATATTGTCATATCATTATATCAATTTTGGAACTTTCTTGTGAACCATTATTTGACAAATCTTAAAATGAACTTAACACCGACTTAAAAAATCCGAAAAACACAACTAAATATTGTATTTGTATTCACCCCCTTTACAGCTCTCAAGACATTTCAATATTTTATCTTCTTGAAAAGATATACTTTTTTTTTTCTTTGAACTTCGACATCAAGGGACAAGATATACATTTTATACATCAAGGGACAAGATATACACCCCACCAAATAATGGTGAAAATACGAGATGTAGACCATAAACAAGATATACATTTTATATCCATTTGAACCTAACAAGCATTCAATAAACAGACCTTTTACTTTTAGTAATTACTGAAATACAAAATTTTAAAAAAATGAACCTGGGGTGATTTTTCAATGATTTCTTGAACATAATTTTCACCGAAACAACGGTGGCCAGCGTCATAGACTTCACGCAGAAGTGAAACGGGTTTTGTTTTACTGACAGCGACGACTTTTATTCGGTCAACAGGACGAGATGATCTTTCAGCTGCTTGTTTGACACGTTGGATTACTGACCGGAGAGCCGTCGCCGCAACCCCCTCCATTGCTGAAGCTGAAGTTGCCATTTTTTTTTTGATTAGATGTGATTCCTGATTTTCTGGTGTTTGTAACCTGTAAGTGAGAATAATTGGGCCAATTAGTTGTTAGTCCATTTCGGACCCTGTTTAACTACTTAAGCCCATTTTATATTACTTTCATTTTTTTAAGGACTAGCATAGTCCCCGCGTAATACGTCGGTAGTGGCCTCGACAGTGGTGCGTTAAGTCGGAGACGGGTGATGATGGTGGCAAGTGATGGTGGTAAGTGATGTAAAAGTAATTGATCTAAGAGAAATTATCACAAATCGTCCTTGTGGTTTGCTTGATTCGCATTTTCATCCCTGTAATATTTTTTATCACTAAGTGTCCCTGAGTTTTTCCAATTCATTGCTAAAAGTCCCTGCCACTAACAACCGTTAGTTTTCATCCATTAAACCCAGA
>JANDBE010000051.1:12121860-12133170 GCA_024320915.1 Erigeron philadelphicus
TTTTTATAATTTATCGATATACGGTTTTTGAGATAAAAGATTTTGAATAAATTAGAGGAATAAAATGATTTATGGAGGAGAGAGAAAAAATGAGTGATTGAGATTTGAGGAGAGAGACTAAAATGAATGGTTGAGATTTAAGGGTATTATAGGTATATTAGGTAGAGATGTTTATACTAGTGAATAAAAAAGAGGGGTAATTTAGGTAGTTCAATTACTTAATTGAGATTTTAAAAAATGGCAAAATGTTTTATAAGATAGTGTTAGAAGTATTAGATATTAGATGTTGTTGATTACTACCTTCTATTTTTTAGATGAAAATGGACGGATGTGATAATGTTACTCCGATCGTATCTTTGTATTATCAAAGAAAAGAAGTAGTATGAACTATTGAACCTTAAGTTAAAGAATGTTAGGAATGTGGAACACTCTGCCTGCCATGGTTTTGCTTGTGATAATTTCGGGTAGTTTACTGCCATGTTTGCTTGACTAGTTGAGGATGATATTACTGTGGTGATGATCCCAAAATGACCGCCATGGCTCCAATGTCCATGCTATTAAGTCAAAGTGTCTACTGGCATGCACATACACATAAATGAAGTTGCACCGACCGGTTTTGACTGTTTGTTTGTTTTGCTAACGTGTGTTGGCTTCATGGAGACTTGATAGTATAAGCCCAGTTTAGAAGGCTCTTACCACAGGCCTCTTAATTTACTTAAGTCCAGTTTAGCTTTCATTGGGATTAAGTCATTAACCCTAATCTGTCTACTATAAATATGGTGTTGTACTTGTAATTCCTTATCGCAAGTGTTGAGAGGCAAAAAGCTTTAATAATATATTCTAGTTGCAGCCCGTGGATTATTTCACACATGTTAGTGTGAGATACCACGTTAGATCTCGTGTTCTTCATTCTTGGTATTTTCTCGTTCTTGTGTGTGTGTGTGTGCAGTTTTATTCCTAACAACACGGTTTTGATTTTCAAATCGAACAAGTAATATTAGTAAGAAAATTGAGGATTGAGATAAATATAAATTTGCTTAACTATCCCTGGCTAAAATTATCTGATTTTGTAAGTTAAAGCTACGACTTTGAAAGTCACTTCGAAACACTTCTATGTGTACACAGTTCGAAGATAATCAGTTTATGCTGTTAACAGGGAATCACACAATCACTGGAGAGGAGTCAACCTGCATTATTAGGATCTGCATCACGAGGATATGTTACTGGTATCCCTATGCTTGAGGTAGTAGATTGTATCGTCTTTTCTGTTTGTATGTTAATGTACGTGTTTGTTCATTCTAATGCACATATAGAGCCCTACTTCTGGCTTCATATGAAAGGAGGGCCAAAGGTTTATGCTAGACGTATATTGCAACTCTATAAGAAGATTAAACCTTTTTAATCGTTTTCAGAACATACTACTCTCTTAATGCTAAACTCTTTATCATTGAAGAGAGGTTACATACTGTGCTATTTTAAATGATGTTCCTAAATTATGTTAAATTGTTATGGGTCTTTAGAATTTAGCTGTTTATGATACGCATGCATCATTGGATTTTAACTATTCACTATCTGTAATTACATCTACTTTATGCGGCATGTCTCTTGTTTCTGTTATTTCGTTCATGACATCACTGGCAAGTAAATTAATAGATGATTTGATCAATGTTTACTTTTAGTGAAAGGAACTTGATCAATTGTAATTGTTAGTGCTCATTCATATTTTTATGTCAAAGTTGGTATGCCATTCTGACTGGTAAAGTTACTTGTGGCTATGATGTTTGATCTTGTCAGGCGTTTGGAAAATCAAAACTTGTACCAGGGTCTCATCCAGGTATATTTTTACCTTAAATCACGGTTTGTCTCTCTTCTGTGCTAAAAACTAGAGGTGGTACTTTTGACCTATTTGCTTACCAGTGGGGTGATTCATGTTACGTGTCATCTCTGTGAATCTATTGGGTTGAATGGGTAATATGTAAAATACAGAAGAAAAAAAAAAGAAAAAAACACAGGTCAACCGGGTGGAAAGTTTACTAGAAGTTTATTTCATTGCATACACCTCTTCTACTAAAAGTATTATAATTTAATGATTAAGTTATATCATTGAAGCATTTATTGATTACTAAAGTAAAATAATTTTGTAATCGCATTAACACGCTCTTTTAAAAAAAAAATCACATTAACACACTAGTTGTTTGTTAAAGGAATATAGTACTCATATATTCTTGTATCCCTATACCTGCCCATTTTGCCACTTTTCAGAAAATACATGAATGTGGTGACATAGTACTGAATAATGTATGACTTAATGATTGTAGGTGTTCCTGTATTTTCAAAATCCTCGAGGTAAATAATATATACTCTCGTTATATATCTCTTCATTAGTTACATGAAAATGAAGGATGTACTGATTTGTTGATTTTGGTCTTCCTTTATGATGTTGAACTAGCATTCACTAATATCCTTTAATTGCAATACTTTATGTGGCACAGGGACATTGTATCATCATTTAAATCAGATTTTCAAACTCAGAAGTGGATTAGATCTTTTTCTACATACAGTGGTATGCTCTTTCATTAGTATCCAGCTAAACTCATTATGATCTTTGAATTGTTGAATGCTTTCATTTATGTTGAATGTGATTTTGTGTCTGCCTGTACTGGAAATTCAGTACATTGACATTATTTTATAGTAGTTTTTATTGACGATTTGGTCCATTTACAATGAAAAGTCGTTTTGTCAAGTTATATATTCATTTTCTTTAAGTTTCTTATACTTATAATGCAATTATCTCGTAGCAGAACCTGCTGATATGGAGAAGACAGTGAATGCCTCAGCCAAAAGGACCCATAGTGGCCCTGGTTATTTCACTGCTTCTGGTGCTGTGGTTGGAAGCGTTTTAAGTACGCCCATTGTAAACGCTCCACAGGTATGTGCTAGAAGTTTTTATGTTTTTTCAGAGTTGTAATTTACTTTGTTAACCAAATGTTGCTTGCCAAACACAATGTGTTGCTGTAACAACCGAGAAAATTAGGCTGATTCATGGAGAACAGTTCTTTAAAGTTTATTAAAGATAGTGGAATCTACCTAGAGCCAAATAATTGACACCAAAATGGAAGTCTTGTATCTCTATGAGCTCTGCCAGAATAGAAATTATGGCAACTTTTTTTATTAGAATGCTAATTAACTTATTATACTGATCAAGATGAGTAGATGAGTCGGTAATCTCTTGAAAACTTCCCAAGAAATAAGTAGTATATCAGATTTTACGGGGATTTCAGTTTCAGTTTGTTTGAGAAAACAATTTTTAATGTTTGTAGGCGGCTAATATGAGTGTGGGGGCGACACTCTCTCCAACTTTTCTACCCAATCTTGCTCTTTTCTGGCATATAAATAATGGAATTGAAGAGATTCTGGCAGATTATGTTCACCATGAAATGACTCGCAGCTTGGTCTTGGTCCTAATGAGACTCTTTCTAATAGTCGCAGCAAAAGATGTTTTCGTGGCCACAAATTAGAGCCAACTTTTTCCAGTATCCATAGATTTGATTGCATGATGATGATGTTGAACGTGGACGCTTTGTTCTTGATAAAAATCCGAATAAAGATTAGTCCTAGAAATATAGGACTCTTGGGCTACAATGATTCAGTTTTGAGGATTTAGTTGATGGAACATATGGTTGTTTTCTTGTTTATTTGAAGGTTTGCTTTTACTTTTTCAGGCTAAGATGCCTTTATCATCCTGAAATGGTCATTTTAACAAATTTGCGTGTTACGTGCTCAATGTCAATCAACTTATTCAGAACTATACACTCGATTAGAAAAAACGAGTGGATCTGTTTAGTAACAATTTTGCTTAGGCACATAGTAACTTGTGTAGAGTATTAGAGTCAGTCGAATTGCAAGGATGTCACTCATGAACAAATGAATTAGGTAGGGTCGTAGGGATATGATCTATTCAATTGAAATGATAACATGAACAAATGATTGTCTTTCTCGTCTGGGTACACTTGGAAAGGATGTTGATAATCTTGGTAAATGTATTAAAGTTTAGCCTAACCCATACAAGACACAGGACCATAAAAATAACTAAATCATTTAATGATTTTAGTCCATAAACATTACTCAATGTTGAGTAAAGACGGTCAAATCTTGGTTGTATTATCCGTCAGAATGGTTGCGTTCAGACTTAAAAAGTTACAGGTTTGTTTTCCAAAATTGGGATAAATTTTTGATCTAAACTTCTATTTCCTTTTGCAATTTGTGACCATGACTAATTTGCAATTTCAGTGATACATCAATATATGCATGTTAATTTCTCTTGTTCTAGTTTGCGTATGTTATTGCTTTGAACATCAAATCCCGAACAATCTCTTCCTCTAGTGGGTTTCATTTGTTATTTTGATCAATAACACAAGGTAAAAAGATTTTGAGCTAGGTGCATTATTATATAAAGAATCTATTGTCACAAAACTATGCATGAAACTTTTTTTTTTACAACTAGTAAACAACAATTCTTTCCACAAAATACATGGAAACAAGATATATGAAAGAAAAAGGAGTGGTTCCGAATTAATTTTGCTGTGCAACGACCACCTAAAATGCTGGCAACATGAGAAAAAATGAATAAAAGAAAGGGTTTGATATATCAGATCTGCCAAAGGCCTGGGTGATCGTTTCTATTCTGATATAGGTCAAGAAAACTCCCGATTTATAATGCTGTATCCATCGGGTAGCAGCCAAGAACACGAAGAAACCTAGAAAATTCCTGCAATCATAATTCAATAGATGTGAAAGCCATTTGAACACGTTTTTGTTCAATGTCATTATATCGTTTATACTTCACATTTTGACTTTGGTTGTAAGTTAAAGTTTCAATATAAATTAACAAAAAATTATGCATTCGTTCAATCTTTGAAGAGGAATGAGTTTGTGGAAGAAAACACTGATTTAGAAAATGAAAATTTTTGAGAAGTCTTTTACCCCCTCCGTCTCGAAACTACTGTCCATCAAACTTGAGTGTCCGAATAGAATTGTCCTCTTTTGAAGAATTTTTGGTATAACTAATTAAGTTTTACATATTACCATAATTAAACTTCCGATTACCCAAAGAAGCATTAAATAAACAGTCTCGTTATAATTAAAGAATGCTCCAATGATTACATGTCGCGTTTTTATTTAGTGGACAATAAGTTCGGGATATGTCAAAGGATGTCTTAATCTTGATTGCCACTAAGACTCTTTCGAATTGCTTCCTTGAAGAAATCAAGTTCCCGCACCCTCAACAATTTTGAACCATTAAAGATCTAGCTGTTTTAAATCAGGTGACATTTAGCAAAATCACCTCATCGCTGTACTAGAAGTCAACTGATTTGACCTGCCACCCAACCCACTCGTTTCTTTCTGCCTCTACTGAAGTACAAAGGACATACCTGTAGATGCCCGAGAGCATACTGGGCACGGGGCTCGGCCATTGAAGCTTCAAAGTCAATGTAAAATAGATAGTCAAAGTATCTGTCAAAGTCAAAAGCGAAGAAAGTTAAATATGGATTCACGTGTTGCATGTGAACAAATTTGCATATTTGTGAATATCCATTTACAGTAAATTAAGAAGATGGTATGCCTAGTGTTATTATGATAGCACTTACTTGGCACTCCCTTTGTTGCGGTCGTCAACAATCCTGAGTGGACGTTTCCTTTGGGGTCGGCTTTCGATCTAGAATTGAATTAGAGAAAAACATTATTAAATTTGTGTTTGCAATAGAAAGCACTCTTAAAAGGAAGGATGAAAAAAGGACATACCTTTGATAAGTTAATCTCCCGCAAAGCAAACACTGCTAATGCTTTAAATAGTACCCCAGGGCCTTCTTCTAATGTAAAGACAATGCTCGTCTTGAAAAAGGAAGAATCGACATTTGGCATTATTATTATGTTTTAAGATATTGCTTTGAAAGATAAAAAGGAAAGATATTTACCTTATGGGGCCTGTCGGTTCCCGGGATGATGGGTTCTCTTGCTAGTATTAGAAAACGAGTTACGTTATCTAAATCATTCTGAACAAAAAATAAATGAAAAACATATTTAATGTTATACAAGAAACATATAACTGAAAATTAATGATACAATACTCAACTACGGAAAATCCCATTAGCAATTTTAAATTTTGAAGAAGACATGAAAAGTCTTGACGCAGATTAACCAAGAGGATGCCTCATTACGTAGTAAATCTTTAATGAAATCAAACTTGATTGGGAGAGAAATCTAGTGAATTGGAACAGAGAGAGTAAAAGAAGATCGTGTTCCGATTTTATTGTATTTTTCAAGGAGAAGTGAAAGGAAGTGGAGGGAAATGTTTGGTGGTTTTCTCTTGAACTTTTCTCCCAAATGTGAAGATATGAAGAGAAATTATGTGTGGTCATATGAAAGATGGTAACTAGGTGACACCTGAATCGTTTGTGCTAGAATGTCAAGTCCATAGATTTCGGCGGCTCGAGAACTTGCAACTGCTCCAGTCTCTCGTATGCCTTCAGAGGCTACAATCTAATAAAATTTAAAATAAACTTCAGATAGAAAAGCAACCCTCCATGTATAATTTATGTAACATGGAAACTCAAAAGTTACCTGAGCTGCAAGTGCAGTATCTTCGGCACTAACTCTCACAACACCTAATTTGTTCAGAGCTATCTCACATTGATCGAGTGCCTGTTTCAAGGAAGAAATTAGTAGGACATATCCTTGCTCACAATAAAAAATATATACGCAAGAATGCAAGATAGTCCTTTATGGAAAGTTTTAATGGAAATATACCACTTTGATCAACATAGATCTCAATTAATACTGATTCTATCGACTTTGGTCCATCAAAATTTCTTACTTTCTTGAGGTCAAATATATATTTGACTAATGTCAAACACTTCAATGCAACAGCTAAGGTTGAAATTAAATTAAGATGATATTTTTAAATGACAAACTCGAATTTACAAAATATACTCAGTAATCTTCACTTCTTTAACTTGTAAGCTGCAATTACCTTTCCCGTAAAAGAAAACCAAAATAAACACGCCTAATCCTAATGTTTTGAACTTGATGGATTTTTGATACACCATTAATATAGATTCTATATTTGTAACAATGTTCACTATAGAAAATGTTTAGTTTTACCATAATATATGAGCCGTCAATATTGCTGCACAAGGTTTTTCGGGTATCCCCACACACAACAGAACATGGAATACTTATGAAAATGCCAGTGCTTGATTTGGGAGATAGTTTAAGGCAAGTAAACAAGTAATTCAACTATTCAAGTTATACAATTTTCAATTAAATAACAAGCTTTACCTGAGGGTGGCTTAAAACACGCTTGAGTTCCTCCTTTCTTACTCCAGGCACACCCAAGAGGCAGTGGTTAACAACCATCTGTACTTCACCAACAATGTGCAGCCGATGACGGAGAAGTAAATCATAATTTCGATGGATACTTCCACCTACGGAGTTCTCAATTGGGAGTACTGCTTTATCCACCAACCATAACTCAACAGCCTAATATTTAAAGATGCATTAAGTATCATACACAAATTAGTTAACATAGTGACATTAGTATTTCTATGTTTAGTAAAGCTACCACTAGGTCAATTGTTATTTCTTTTATAGGAGGCAATTTCAATCTGTATATAGGTTGATTTGGGCTGTGTTTTTATCTCACACGGGTCAAGAAAGTTTAGCTTAGAGGAAGGGATCAAATAGGTTGACCGTCGCCCAGTATCTATTTTTTATGCATACATATTATTATTATAGTATCATATGTAACAGATTAAGTATCTATAACAAGCTCACGTGAACTTGTTCCACGTCCAATTTCTTTGTTGAACTACCGATAAGATGGTGCCGGATTCTATCAATCTTTAAGCTCAAAATACTATATAGAGAACCAAAGGAGGTAATACCTTGAATACAGATTCAAACTGGTCACAAGGAACTGTTTCACATTTTGGGTAAGCTTTAAGAGCGGCAGCCTCGCTATACGCACCTGGCAGGCCCTATAATTATAAAAAATAATGATAAATGTAACGACTAACGACGTAAAAGGGGATCGCATTATATGAAATTATCATTCATTACCTGGTAAGCAACTCGGACCTTTGAGCCATCATTACTAGAAGAGACAAGATCAGTTGCCGATAATGGCTCTGCAATTAATGCATATAATTTCAAATCAGAAGTCTGAGTTTTGATGGAAAACATTTACTATAAATGCTAAAACTGATATGACTATATTTGCTTTATTAGGAAAATCGAAGAACTACATCAGAAGATACAATAACTAACAATTTGGTGTTAATACAAGACATGACAAAATATATAATTTACTTTTCTATGTGCACGTTTGAATTTATAGCAAAAGGAAGATCACCAATACAAAATATATAAAATACAAAAAAGTTAGAGATACAATTAATGCATATGCTTGTGATCATTTAATCAGCAAAAATGAGTTCCAACAAGTCATTGTGAGAAGCAATATTCCCTCCAATTCATAAATATAGCAATTGAGTGATAACTAATTTAACTAACATATAGATTTCAACAATAAGTTGTAATAACATTGTGCAAAAATATGCTGCATCTGAATATTTGATGAAGGAAGTATAAATTCTACACGCCTGATGGAAGGGGACATACAAAGTGCAACTAATTCTAAAATCATCTTGGATTGAACTAAATCATCTGTTTGTTTTTCCCTGGAGATATATTGAACTAATTAATATGGAAGTAGTTAATACATGCGGAAACTGTTTGTCTATAATTACACATGGATTGATGGCCCAAAACAACAACAGATTAACTGAACTATAGTTGGAGGCGTTTCGATGCACATTCATACTTTAAGCACTTGGTTATATGACTATGATTTTGATTATGATTCTCGTTCCTCTGGTCATGAAGTAGCTACAAATGCAGGAAAACCCCTGAGTATCATGCATCTCAGATGTTATTAATATGCAAAAAGTTAGATGTCTGACACTCGCAACATCACAAACTACACGAAATGGGCATTGAGCAATATCTAGTGAAACATGTCTGACGTAGTCATGTAGATGCTTAATAGCACAACATGTGTGTTTTATGTATCTATATCCGTAGAAATGAAGCATCAAACAACTACAAATCAAGTAATCTATTCATTAATCGCATTGTGGTCTATAATCATGGACACAACTAGAAGTCGGAAGAATTGAACAGATAAAACTAAAGTATTTCTGTGCAGGGTATGCATTATCATACCAAATTTTTACACTGGAATTAGTTTTCTTAGGGAATCTAAGTGCATACGTTGTTTATATGCTAGTTATGGAAAATGCATGGTTGTTAGGATTTAATATAGAGAATCTTAATTCTGATCGAATTAAACCTATCACGCACATTGATCCAAGAAATTTATTACCGTTTACATCACAAATTAGGCTACAAATATAACTAGTTATTAGAAACCACTGACGATAAGTTTAAAAACCTAAAAACTTATCAACAACTTCTGCTTAAAACTAAGAATACAACTTTATTTCAGTTATTTATTTCATGACAGGAAAATAATCCATCATTATACATACAGGGCCAGACCTACCTTGAGGGGATTGCACCGGCAACTAGTCGATTTAGCATAAACTTTTTATAGCTTCATAGTAACCTATCACACAACCAACATATATGTAGGACTATGTAAAGTTGTTGTCTTTTTTCGATTTCACTTATTCTACAAGTATTTCGCTTTCGAAGCATAGTAGAGGGTTATGATTTACTAAAATTTTCATTTGTTTTAAATAGAACTATGTCTTCGAAAGCCACGAAGCGAAGCAATGCAAAAGGATTTTGTTCCAGCAGTAAAAAAGTTTATAGGTCCACCACAGCGTATTCATTTTTATTCAAGAACGTCTTGCAAAAAGCAATGTAGGTATCTACATTTTTTAAAAATTAATATGTCTTCTAAATATCAATAGTTGAAGTCGGAATTTGCCGCATATTTAACCTTTTTATGCAACTATATGTCTATATGAAGGGAAAAAAACATCTTTGATTTATTAAAAAATTTTGTGAAAAATCTATCAAATTACAAAATGAATGTCATCATTGCAAAAATGAATGATTTTCACCAAAAAGTACCAAATATGATGTTTCTTTTTCATTCACATCTCCACATTATGTCCAAAGTATCTCATTCATGCACATAAAAAAGGTATTCATTCTCCTTTATACATTGCAATTAAAATCAAGTACATTAGTTCAAATTTGCAACTAACTTTTGCCAATAAAAAACTTTTACATGTAGCTATCATCAATTTTCTTGAAAAGTTAAGATTCCATATCAATCCACAAAACTGAAAGCAACATCTAAACCAACAACCAACTCAAATTACCTATCTATCTAATTCAACTTAATTTAAAAACAACCTAAAAGTCCAAAGTTTCTTTAGAATTAAATAATTTTGCACTTATATTAACAAGCAGTAAAATTTTACATTGAATTAACCCCCCCTAAAACGATTATTAACCGTACCGAACAAGACATTACTACATGTTAAGCATATACTAGGTATAGTTAGCAAAATCTAAAAAAAAAAATATATTGAAAATGCAAGTAAATTATACTTACTTGGCAAAGAATTTAAATCTTTATGAAAACCTTTAGATTCAGTGATCTGATTTTTGTCATCATTACAACTTGAACCCAAATCAGATGGCTTATCATCTTCAACATGTGTTTGTGCTTTTTCAGGCTCTGCTAACTTCAATCCCAAACACTCCCATTTCTTCAAATTTCCAAGATTTTGAATCTTTACACTTAAAGGTTGAAACTTTTTCTTGTTTTGGGTGGAATCAGAGATACCCAATTGAGAAAATGAGTAATTAGAAGAAACCCAGATTGGTGTTAAAATCTTTAATGCCATAATAATAATAATAATAATAATGTTGTTGTTGATTATTGAGAATGTGGTTGTTGAAATGAAGTCTCATTTTTACAAAGGAGGTTTCTGTTTCAAAGACATTATCAATTACTATTTACTAGGAAATATTGTTTGTGTGTTTGATGGATTTCTTGGCAATTCCCTTTTTAGCTGGAGCCTACAACAACCAGGGTTCTACCAGAAATACTTTAAAACCATTAATTATAATATAACCTTTTTATTTATTTATTGAATTTGACAATGGTTGTCTGACAAGTGATAAACACCAATTTTACAAATTATAATGCAGTCAAATTGAAAAATTTAGGCGGCTGGTATCCCGACCCATTATTTAGTAAATCGATCCAAC
>JANDBE010000051.1:12158997-12171151 GCA_024320915.1 Erigeron philadelphicus
TGTCAAAAAAAAGAAGCCCAACGAGTCAAACAAAATAGTATTCTTAATGAAATATAAAAGTGTTATGCTAATACGTTATTACCATTACATATAAAAATAAAACTAATTGTAGACATCTAGGTTTTTCTAAAAGTAGCCTATGTGACATGTCTTAGAGAGCATTGTTTATACTAAAAATCCGACGTGTCTTTTGTTTATCATGTATAATGAAACCGTTATTGTAAATTGACGGTTTTTATGTGTAGGCCCGTACGAGATTTACTTCCCTTTAATCCCTATACAATCTTCTCACATACTACTCTTGATCGAGAAACCGCTCCACACTTAGTATTTTCTCCCCCTTCTCTCTCTATTTTGTTCAATCTTTTCCAATTTATGATACATGAATTATTAAAGACTTAAAAAAGAATTAGGATTTTCATATGAGTGACAAGGTTGAAGATTCCAAGGTAGACCTCTCTATTATTAATTATTTCTTATTAAGATTTTGGATGAATTTGTTGATGGGTATTTTGATATTTATATGAAAAATCCTAATTTTTTTTTAAGTCTTTAATAATTAATCTATCATAAATTGGAGAAGACTGAACAAAGTAGAGAGAGAAGGGGAAGGAAATACTAAGTATGGAGCGGTTTCTCGATCAAGAGTAGTATGTGAGAAGATTGTATAGAGATTAAAGGGAAGTAAATCTCGTACGGGCCTACACATAAAAACCGCCACTTTACAATAACTGTTTCATTATACTTGATAAACAAAAGACACGTCAGATTTTTAGTATAAACAATGATTTGTAAGTCATGCCACATAGGTTAGTTTTAGAAAAACCTAAATAGAGATTTATATAGTCTATAGATTTTTGCTATTAGTTTTATTTTTATATGTAATGGTAATAACGTATTAGCATAACACTTTTATATTTGATTAAGAATACTATTTTGTTTGACTTGTTGGGCTTTTTTTTTTTTGACAAGATCGAATATCACAACAAAGTGTCTAGACTATGTTGTTTTAACCAGCTCCACGCTAGAGCCCACTCACCCAATACCTAATAAGAGAAAACCCGCTAATTATAGTCCGCCTAAATGCACGACGACATATCACGGGAAAACTTTGCCCCCTTAGACTTGAACGTGGGTCTCCCCAAATCCAAGCTCCCACAGAGAGACTTCCACACCATTAGTCTAATAACCCGTGGTTATTAGCCTTGTTTCTAAGCCTTGCTTTTGATCAAGATTGGCCACAACCATCACGTTTTTTATGATTATTCTTATTGAGATTTTGGATGAATTTGTTGATGGGTATTTTGATATTTATATATGTGATTAGGGTTTCTTTAAAAAATGAAAAAATATTAATTAATGATATCTGGGAAAAGTTTGTACATATGATTTTGTTTAGTATTAATATGAAAAGCCTAGGCATGGAACGAATTGATGTTAATTAGTTTGAGAAGTTAAAATTTTTGCCTTTATCATAACCGCGTATGTGATATATGTACAAATATAGTGTTTTGCGATTTACTGATACAAGTTTACTGTCATTAGGCGCCATCTATTAGTTAATAGTTTACATTATTTATCATAACTTTGAATATGAAAGTATAAAGATACTATGTCTTGCGGTTCAAGAACACGGCTAAAGTACAACAATTCGTAGATGCTTGGAACTTACCATGAAATCTGGTGGTATTTGATGAAGTGAACTAAAGCTAATAAGCTAAATAATTAGTTTGTAGCCTTAGTGATCTCGTATAGTTATGATCTAGTTGTTTTTTGTTTCTTAGATGCGACTTATCGCTTATACATGGCATGTCGTGTATATCAACTAGTATGGTATCATACTACTTGTTTTGTAATGTATTTGGAGATGATATATAATTCACAGGGAAATCCCATTTTCCAAAAAAAACATCAATATGTCTTATTGATGCATGTTAGCCCACTGCCTATAGCTACAAGTTATCGTATTGCAGAAAAACTGAACTATACAGTGTTCGTCATGTTCATATCAATTGCCAAACTAAACAGACATGAAAAAAAAGGGAAAAAAATCTATGCACTATATAAATGACTACCTAGGTTTTTATAAGTTTGTCCTATGTGGCACCCTTAAGAAGCATTCTATACACTAGAATTCCCGTGGTTGTTGTATAGTAAACTTAAGGAGGCAGTTTATGTTAAGTGGCGGTTTTTTATGTGTAGGCCCGTACGTGATTTACTTTCTTCAACTTTGAAATTGAATGTCCAAAGGGCAGGGCCAAAAGACAACAGATGGTCTTTCATGACATATATATACTTGCATGTGTCTAAGAAAAACTATGTTAGCAAAACAACGAATCAGTGTTTTAAGAATTCAAGCAATTTAGTGGAGTTTCCGAGATGGATACACTTATTTTAGAGGTTAAAAATCAAAGGTTGAATTATCATGTATGGCATGCAAAGTTGTATATGTTTTTATCATGTTGCCTAATTGGTCGATACATTTGAGGGAAATATTTGTCTCAAGTTGCTTAAAATGGTATGGTGTTGTAGCGGATATGGTCAAAGAAGAAAGATGATGTGTTACTGTTGATTTTTCTTTATTTTTTCATGTCATTGAGTTTGTTGAGGGTCTGGTATATGTTATCCCAAAGATTGTTGGTCATATGCTGTGTAATTTCTCGATTCTTCCATGATATTTCATGCTCGCTGCTGCGGATGTTACTGCATTTTATTGCTGCTGTTTCCAGGTGTCTTTGTCTGCTGATATAGACCGTCAATATGGTTATGCTTCTATATTTTGTTCAAGTCAAAAATGTCTTTAAATAAATTTTTGGTTTCTTGGGTCATGGTCATGAAAGGATTGATAGGTCAGGTTTTCTTCCCATTTTTTTAGATTGTTATAATACTAATCATATGTATCCATGGAGATCCTTTCTTTATGCCATTTATCCCCTTATTTGTTTCACGTTGACAGGACAATTAGGCGGTACACTTCTTCATTATTTTCTTCCAAATAAGTAAGCTTCTTTTTCTTTTAAGTCTATTAATCCAAATTTATGGTCTAAATATGGAATCATATGTGTCAATGAAGCCAACCTACCCTTTTAAATGTAATGTATTTGCAGGCCAGGCCAATTGATGAAGATCATTTGTCATAATGTTAAGGCTGCTAATACTCTTATTGGTTACATTTTGAAGCAAAGGTGTATATATATATATGTAGGTTATTTATGTATTTCCCTTTTGATATTAATACCGGAAACATAATCTCAAACATTATTATGCATATTTTATACCATAACTTTTTTACCAAAGTTACCACCTAGTCCTTGCATTTTAGGAGGTAACTTAGATAGTTACTGATTATGCATATTTTATAATTTATAAAACCTTCTGTTACATCCATATGATAAATGGACAATGTTAGAACCAAATATTTATACTGCAGAATGGGATTTTGGCTATAATACAAAGATGGTTATATAGCACTAACCTTGATTTACAGATTTCTAACAACTAACTATAAGTGGTGCTAAAGGTAGCTCGATAAGTTAGATAGTTAGTCGAAAGGGTACAATGTTTATCATCTAATTGCACAACTATACTTTTGTGGTATATTGGCTATTGGCTTTCAACTTGAATTTTTGTATTCCTGATTTGCGAAATAGGAAGGCGACTTTAACAATTTCGGGTGGTAGAAAATGATAATGTCAAAGGTGTTCAGATAAAGATCATTATCGCCAGAAGGCCGAACTATGCCTGATCAATTAAATGGAACAACGATATATGAAGAAGTTGCTTGATCAGGTTCACTTGAATTTTACTGAATCATTTTCTGAGTTGCATCATGTTTGCTTACCGTGACTTATTAAAAATTAAATTTTGTGTTTCCTACTTGCTTTTGGTTTTTTCTATTCATTTGTCTTTGTAGCAAGTTCTTTCGGTGGAATAATCTTGCTAGGCATCAGACTATAAACCATTCATCGTTCGTGAGAGAGAAATTCGTTATATATGTACTTAGATTTATGATTTGGTCATGAAAAATCTTCTAGAGCCTAACTCCATAACGCAAGGTACTTTGGTGTATGGGTCGGGCCGCTTAAAGGTATATTTCATGTACACTAACACTAATGTTGTAACACCTCGACTAAGGCGGAAAACTCGAGATGCAAGATAAAGCACACGCGCACATGGATGTTACGTAGGAATAACTAAATGAGTGCATAGAATAACCATAAATAGTCGAATACATAGTTCAAATAAGTAAACATAAGTCATAAACATGGATTCAACAGAACATTCAAATAAAACATAACATAAGTTCCCACGCAGGAGAAACGATTGGGCATATTGCTAACTAGCACATAGAAAGGCATTCAAAACTCCAAATCCTAAGCCTAAAGTCTGTTACGAGTCCCATGCTACCATCCTAACCACGATTAGCTTGATTACTTCAATGAAATACTTAAAAGAGTCAACACAAAGGTTGGCGAGTTCGTAGGTTTTCGAAATTAGGTTTGTTTACTTGAAATCCTCGTTTGAACCACAAATCGTTTACTTGAATAATCACTTGAAAATGTCTATCGTTTGAATGAGTATGTTTATGCCGTTAAAAGTGAATACGTGAATAACATAGTATGGTGTGGCTATAGACCTACCTACAATAAATAAGTATGAATACATATAAGCGTGCCCATACAGTCGACCCGGCTAGTGAATACCAAAGTGTGCCCTTACAGTCATCGTGATGACCTAGCTAGAATGTATATCAATATGTGCCCTTACAGTCATAAACATGACCTAGCTAGTGTGTATCAATGGGTGCCCTTACAGTCATAAACATGACCTGGCTAGTATGTGTATCAATATCACAAAGTAGTCTAATAGCCATCGAATAACAAAGAAAGCAGTTACGACATATATGAAAATACATTTTGTATTCATTTCACCCCAAAACATAAGTAAAAAGGGACTACGATGACCTGACAGCTAACAACGAGTTTAAGCTACACAAGATATCAGAAAGCAAGTAATCGACACACAATCAATCTGTTTCAAGTTATCACGATTAAGTATGTATTCATTATAGGAAAGCGTGCTCATAACATGCCACCAAGTGTCAACTAAGTTGTCTAAAAGCGCTCAAGTTTGACTTTGGCCAAAATTTACGAGTTTGACTAATGTTGACCAAATTACGAGTTTGACTAAGTTGACCAAATCGACTAAAGTTGACCAAAGTTGACTAAAACCGACCAAAGTTGACTAAATCGAGGTAGTAATTGGAATTCGAGGTCTCAATTGAAAGTTGAGGTCTTAAATTGAATTTGGGGTCTTATTTGAGAATCTAGGATAATATTTAACTAAAAGACAAAATTGTAATTGAGAGGCTAGATTTGAGAGGCTAAATTGAGAAGCTAGTAAATCTGGGGTAGTATTTCACTAAAGACAAAAAAAAAATTGGATTTGCGAGACTAGATTTGCGAGGCTAGAAATGCGAGGCTAAATTGGAAATGCGAGGCTGCAAGAGAAATGCGAGGTCGTAATTGGAAATGCGAGGTCACAAACTGACGGGGTCGCAAACTGAGTGGTTCTTCCCCAAAATTCATTCTAGGAAACCCTAATCGTTTGTTTCGATCTGGAAGGTGTTTTGAACATCAGATTGTACTTTTAGACCCAAAAATATGATGGAAAAACAATAATAAAGCCGAAAACTCTGAAACGGACTTAAACCCGAGAACCTATTTGAACAAAGTTTATAAAAAGTGTACAAAAATTCTTATATCTCAATTGTTAACGAAATCACACGAAACTTTGACAATACGTGTAGTATATGATTCTAAATGTTTAAAAACTTACCTATATATTTTAAATGAAGCATATCCTATATATTTCGATTAAAATATGCTTTGTTTTTTTATATGATATTAATTATTATTTTATTAGATAAGATATAAGATATATAATATTGTTATTAGGATATATATTAGCTATTTATTTATTCAATATATAATATTAATTATATTTTATTACATATATATTAGCAATTATTTTTGATTTGTTATATTATAATTTATTGGGTGAAAAGTGTAAATTTGTGATGCAAAACCAAAAAGTATAAATTAAATTTAAAGGGTTTTTTTTTTTAATAATCATATAAAGTGAAAGTATTAATACCATCATTCTATAAACATGAAATAATAAAATTTGCTCTAATAATTATAAATAAAAGTTGGAACTCATCCAAGGGTTCATATTTGTTTAAGATTGACTTTAGGACTTTGTTATATATATATATATATATATATATATGTATGTATATTGGTAGATAAAAACTTGAGCTATATGTACTTTAAATGAAACATATCCTAAATATTTCGATTAAAATATGTCTAGTTTTTTTTATATGATATTAACTATTATTTTATTGGATAAGATTTAAGATAGATAATAATATTATTACGACATATATTAGCTATTAATATATTCGATATATAATTAATTATTATTCTATTATATATATATATATATAGATATATGTTAGCAATCATTTTTGATTTGCTATATTATAATTTATTGGGTAAAAAGTGTAAATTTGTGATGTAAATCAAAAAATATAAATTAAATTTAAAGGGGGATTTTTTGTAAAATCATATAAAGTGAAAGTGTTAATATCGTCATTCTATAAGCATTAAATAATTAAATTTGATCTAGCGGTTTCAAATTAAAGTTTGAACTCATCCAAGGGTTCCTATTTGTTTAGAATTGAATTTAGGACCTTGTTTTATATATATATATTGGTAGATATCGGTAGATTCTAATATTACGGTAAAAATTTATTTAAATCACATAGATAATTTTTTAGAATATCAATATTTATTTAAAGCTATAATATAACCTAAAATAGATTAAACTTACAATTAAATAATGAAATTATATGAGTGGGGAAGTCTGACTACATGTTTGTGGAAAGTATTTTTAATGTTTAAGTATGTGTGTGTTAAACACTTTATAAAATACTAAACGGATATGTGCATGATACGACATGGGTGGTAGTAGCGACATTGTGGCGGTTGTGGCAAGTAGTGTATGTTTTTGGAAGTAAAGGTTATTGATGTAAAAGGAAATAGTGTAGTTATTTTACGAATTAAGGGTAGATGTTTTAAATTAATTTCATTAAAAGTATTATAGGTATATGAAACTGATGTTTAAGATATAGATTAAAGGGGAAGGACATTTTAGGTAGTTCAACTTGTTTTTTTAGAAAAATGGTATATGAGGGGAGGGTGAAATGCTTTATATTGTATTATAGATATAGATATTATAGATGTGATCATGTTAGGGATGCTTGTTTGTTTTATGATCGTAGGTTACTATCTTTATGTTCAGTTAAAGGCTAAATACGGTGGTTCATACGGGTTCACAATGACAGCAAAGGGTCTCTCACTAAATACTAATAAGAGTACCAAATATCCGGAACACAAATATTTGAAAATTGCCAAAAGAAGCCATCAAATAGCAGGTTTTTCGAGCAACTGAGTACGTTAAAAGCAGGTGCACTATTCAGGGATGGGGGCTTGCAGACACAACTCTTGAGGATGTTTTCATAAAAGTTGCTCGAGAAGCTCAACCATTTAAAGTTCTCTCATGATATCTTTAGGTTCAGGACACAAGTTCAAATCATTACCTTACCACCATGGTAGCTGGTTAAAGAAAAGTAGACAGTTTAGCTTTTAATGCCCAAATCAGCCTCATGCGGTCATCTTTTATCGTATGTATTTGATTTACATGTAAGTTTTAAGCTTTCAAATATATTTTTGTACATCAAATGTGATATATATTTTGTTGCAAAATATATAAGTGATAAATCTGATTGAATTGTAACTGTAATTTGTAAAATGACACTATCTCAAATCAATTTATATATAGAGTTGTTTTTACTTGTTTGTAATAGATTTGTTGGGATATATTTTTTTGGGCAAATATCAAATATATCCCCTTCTTAAAGCAATGTTTGGATAAATATGATATTTCATGTTTTAGGAGAGATATATATGAAATTAACTCATGAAAAGAATGCACGCTAAATACACTTAAATGACTAAAGAAAAAACGGGCCTGAATGGGTGAAGTTTTCAACTCTCATACATCCCACCCAAGTTCAATTCCTCATTTTATATGATTTTTCTTAAATTTTATTAGGATTATGTTCTTAGTTGTTATTATGAGTCATGTAAGGGATGATGTGCGTATAAGCATTGATGTGAATAGGTTCAATGAAAGTCACATAAAACTCTTCTATCCTCATTTATTAGTATAATAATAAGATTGGCATGTCGTCAAAACTATTTTGCTCTGAACCGACAAGGGAAATGAGGCATGCGGGGGTGTTTACTGTTTAGCCAATTTATTTGGATCCACTTATATGGGGGCTAAATCATACCATTTTGCTACACAGTTAACGACTCCATGTCCGGTCATTGTTACTCGGCGGTAGGATTACAAATGGCAGCCACCTCCAACTCCAACTAATTTAATAAGGAGTACGTAACCAAACAAACTTTTAAAGAAAGAAATTATTTTGGATATTACCTTTATTAAATTAAATGAACCTTCTATTTTTTTAATAAACATCAAATTTTCATTTACTAACTGTCCATATTTGTTAACTAATTTTCATAAAACAGTAGGTACAAATTCAAATTAGGATTTAGCTAATCCCAGTATTTAAGCAGGATTTAACAGTTAATAATTACCTTATACAATTATTATTATTATTATTTTTTATCAAAACCCTCTTTAAAAACAAATAAACATAGTTCCATTTCAAAGAAAATTATAACGTCTAATTAGCTTTAAATTACATTATCGTGTGTGTGATAAAGAAAAAGGCAGAAAGAAAAGAAGGTTCGATTAGGAGGAATAATCCAGAAAAGCGCGTTAAATCCGTTGGCACGTGCTGCAGCGTAGATATTGCGGGATTTGGGATCACGTGAACACCAGTGATTGGCTATTACCCAAACGGCTGACGGCCACTCTTTTGGATTTTATCCCATTTGTCATTTTTTGAATATTTGGATGGATGACCTTTTCAAATTTCGTTATTTCAAACTTAAACAAATTCTAGATTAGCTAATTAATTACACCCTCTCAATCGGTTTTAATTTAGTACCGGTAGGGATGGCAATGGGGCGGGGATTGTCGGGGATCTCAATCCCCATCCCCGTACCCGATTTTCACTTGTAATCCCCATCCCCGTCCCCATCCCCGTCGGGGAATTAATTTACATCCCCATACCCATCCCCATCGGGTATCGGGGATCCCCGTCGGGTATCGGGGATATCTTTTTTGAATGAACATAAGTTTATCTTAATAAAAGATATGTAGGTGAATGTGTATTTCGACATTTACTTTCTATGTATAAACTAATATATATGTTAAGTAAATGATTATTAATAAAGTATAATACATAAAAAGTATTAAACAAAACCTTTAAATTTAAAATTGATTATAGAATATAGATAAAAACTTAAAGTGAATTTAATAAATATATAGTATTTTCGGGTACGGGTATGGGGATCGGGGATTTACGGTATCCCATCCCCGTCCTCATCCCCATCGGGGATTAGATTTACATCTCCATGCCCGTCCTCATCCCCGGTCAACTCGGGGATTCTCCGGTCAAATCGGGTGCGGGTATCGGATCCCCATCGGATGCGGGTATTATTTGTCATCCTTAAATTAACATGATACGATTTACATGTATTTTCTAAATTAGGTATAAGTATATACTAAAAGAATCTTCATCCTTTGCATTTGTATTATTCATAGATATGTTTTATTTTTAAACATTAATTCATAGATATGTTAGAATACTTTGTGGGTGATAGTTACAAATATACAGCAAAATGGTGACATGAATTTTATAGATAGGTTACCATACTTTCATTTAGGTTACCATACTTTCATTTTATTCAACCATTATACGAGAGATCGGATAAGTACATATATGCATGCGAGAGCCATTACAATGTTGTTGGTTAATGTATTATTAATGCCTGTGTGAGTTGCTTAAAAAATACATAACTTGTATATATGAATAGACTAATGGATAATAGAGTTACCTAAATAATGTTAAAAAGTTACATTCACCTATGCTGGATGATTTACAGGTCGTGCAAAGTCACAAGAAGCAGCAGGGCAATCTATTTGAGACAGTCGTCTCAGTGTGTAGACCCTAACTCCCCAAGAAAGCGTAAGAAATATTCTGTTTTGTTACACTTTCTTGGAGAGTTGGGGTCTACACACTAAGACGACTGCCCTAAACAGATTGCCTTATTGTTTCTTATGACTTTGCACGACCTGTAAATCATCCAGTAGAGGTGTATGTAACTTTTTAACATTATTTGGGTAACTCAATTATCCATTAGTCATTCAACTATACAAATTATGTACTTTTTTAGCAACTCACATAGGCATTAATAATACATTAACCAACAACATGTAATGGCTCTCGCATGCATATATGTACTTATCCGATCTCTTATGTAGTGGTTGAATAAAATGAAAGTATGGTAACCTATCTATAAAATTCATGTCACCATTTTGCTGTATATTTGTAACTATCACGCACAAAGTATTCTAACATATCTATGAATTAATGTTAAGAAAAAAAAAACGGCTCTGGTATTGTTTGACTCGTTGAGTACCCTGGTTTATTAAAACGAGATTAAACCGGATTGATGCTTAATTTAATTGTACGTTTTATTGAAAACATTCACCATGTAAAATGTAAAGAAAAATGCTAAAGAAAAAAGTTAGCACGGTACATGCGCTATGCGGCGGTGTGGTGGGGGACGACTATTGGTGGTAGAGGCGACATCGATTACAAAATAGCTAAATGTTCCTATTTATACATGATTTCAGATCTTGACTATTGACTGTGAGCGTTGATCGTGACCTTTGACCTTGACTATTAATTTTCACTTTGACTGTTGACTGTTTCACTTTGACTTTGATTGATTCCATTCTTGTTAACCAGAGAGAGATGTTGAGAGAGGTTACGTGTGTGTGTGAATGACTACAAATGAAAATGAAGAGAGTTTTTGTTAAAGGTAGTTTGGACATTTCTCCCGTATAACTTTTAACAGGGGCTATAGACTTTAATAGGTGATATAAATATATGGAAATAATCCAGTGCTACATAATACACTCACCTGTATATGGGAAACTGTTTGAGTAATCAATCGATTAAATTAAGTATTCGGTGACAAGGTATAAATTCTTGGCTTTGTTATGTTGTTTTAGATATTTCTGGTTATAAATTATAGATTTCAGAATTTCTAAGAGTCAAACTTGTGCATATGCATATGGTGTATGTATATGAAACAAAATTCCTGCAACAAGGAAATTGTGCAGTATGTTTTTCAAGTACATTCTACCCCTAACAAACCATACAATTTTCAACCATTTTCCATATAGATATATATGTTATATATACAATACATACAGATATCTTCATTCCACAAAAAACTATCATCTCGATCATTTTTCTCTCACACCACTTTCACCTCCTTCATGAAACCCTTATCTCTAGCTACTTAATTTCTTAATCCAAAAAAAAAAAAACACTTTCAATTCTCCTATTTTTGTATCATCCACAAAAAATCAAACATGAACAACGACAACATTGATAGATTCACTATGCTTCCTGAAAAAATCGCCGCCAACCACATTGTCCCCAAGCTTGAGATGCTTGACATTGCTCGTCTGAGATTCGTTTCGAGCTACTGCAGACGTGTGGCAGCTTCCACAAATGAGCGTGCCGAGCAATATAATCAAGAACATGGTAGCCAAACATCAGCCTACACATTCGCAATGTCGAGGGATTTTATGGAAAACGAGGTTGGATGGCTTCATTGTTACCGACAGGAAGATGGGATTTCATTGTTCTTTGATCTGACGGGACCAATTCGCGGATTCTTGATTCCAGGGGAGGTTATTGGAGGTCTTTTGTGTGCGGCGGGGAGTTTACTGTTGTTCTCTATCATCGAGGAAGCTACCACCACTACAAAAAATTTGTTGATTGTACGCATCATTTTTAGAAAATGCGAAAAATTTTCTTAAGTTGTTCGCACTTAAAAATGTGTACAAATAGTCTACACTAAAAAGTGTG
>JANDBE010000051.1:12171251-12183981 GCA_024320915.1 Erigeron philadelphicus
CCAATGACTCATCCTTCAAACCACACATCTCACACTCCATCGAAAGGATGTGTACACGTCTCCTAACGAGGTTAATATTTGTAGGCAGCCTACCCAACCATAATCGCCATGCCAAAAAATTCACTTTTATCGGCACCCACTTTAGCCATATAAAACTATTATCAATTTGCTCTTCACGAAAGCCTCGAATTTTGGTTCTAAGGGCCCTAACCGAGTGTCTACCAAAGTTACAAGCATCATTTGTCCAAGAGTCTCTATCCCCAGCCCAAATCAAAGTAGCTAGCATGTCTAAAAGTATACTCACCTCGTCAAGCTCGACCTCATTAAGATGTCCGATCCAATGAAATTGCAGTGATTGACCCCCATTAACAACACACACCCTATCCCTGAGTAAACACATCTTAAAAGCCTCCACGCAAATGGCTCATTCATAATCCATGTGTCATACCAAAATGATAAATTAGAATTTGTACCCGGGACCACCTGATATAGATGGATGGAGCGATTAATGTATATAGGGAGTTGCGTGCGTGTTATCGAATTTACATTAAGATATTAGTTTATTTTTTATGTATATGTGTTAGAATCTTCTTGATTTTTATGTATGAAGTTTATGTTTTTAAGAAGAGATAATGTTGATTTACATTAAGATAATGTTGGATGATGATGATGATGATAGATGGATAAATAGATAGAAAGAAAAACACATATAATTATATCATTATTTTTATTATTACGATAATAAAATCATAAATTACATTTTTAGTCTTGGTGGTAACGAAAAGACCTTTGTACCTCAGTGTGCTTGTCACGTGACAATAAACTTAACATCCATTTGGGTCATGGACCAAACTTGTTAACGGAATCTCATACTCAGGGATGAAACACGTAATTTCGTATACTCAGGGATGATATGTGAAAGTTGATACAAACCACAGGGACGAAAAATGTAATTAACTCTTCTTTCTTTGTAAGAATTAAGGTATTTCTTCGATCTACGTTTTTTTTTTCTTAAAATCAATACATGTATATACTTTTATAAAGAAACATATGAAATACATGTTATTATAATCATACAATACGATTCGGTATCAAAAACTTGAAAATGTGCTTTGTTTTGTACCATTTGTCATTACTTACACAAACCCGGCCCTGCCGTTTCGGCTCCTCATGTTAATATATCTCTATCATAAACAGACATACACATAGACACTTACACTAACAATGATTATATATTCTGAATATTTGTTTAATATGTTATATATATGATGATTAGTCAAAGTGACATTGTATATACAACTAATGACATTGTATGAAACTTGTGGGTTGAAGCTACTAAATCATTAATTCATGAATAGATTTGCAAAGTGTCTAGCAAACTATGTCCCCCTTACTCCTCTCACCTTCATTAAGAGAGCCTCCATCATTTATTCGGACCGTACTTCGGTCATATATGGCAAGGTCCATTTCGAATGGAGCCAAACTTATGAACGTTGTCGTCGTCTTGCTGATTCTCTTCGCACGCTTAATGTTGTCAAAAATGATGTTGTAAGTTGTTGATCATGAATATATAGAACAAATTGTCAAAGGGTGATGATACGTACACCACTAAATGTGCTTTTTAGTTTAGATTGTTGTACTGTACAATACTGTGAAACACGTTTGGTGGTGTATGACTAAAACTAGCCAGTTGTTAAGTTGTTTATATAATCATATTTATTTGGTTTTGATTTTAATTAGGTATCAGTACTGGCACCAAACATACCAGCATTATATGAGATGCATTTTGCAGTTCCAATGGCAGGAGCGGTGCTAAACGCAATAAATACGAGGCTAGATGCTAAGAGCATCGCCACCATTCTTCGTCATTCTGAAGCCAAGGTCTTGTTTGTTGACTATGAGTACATTCCTATAGCATCAGAAGGGCTTCGGTTGTTGTTAGATGGTTTAGAAGATAGTACTTCATTGGGCTCAGAAAAGCCCAATATTCCATTAGTTATAGCGATCGACGATATTGAGAAGCCCACTGGAGTCCGTTTTAGTAATAAGATGGAGTATGAGGAATTAATAGATGATGGTAACCCGAATTACCAAGGTGAAGATCTTGAAGACGAGTGGGACGCGATTGCTTTGAATTATACATCTGGAACCACCTCTGAGCCAAAAGGGGTGGTTTATAGCCACCGTGGTGCGTTTTTGAGTACTATAAGCTTGATTCAGGGTTGGGAAATGAGTACCGAGCCGGTCTACTTGTGGTCACTTCCAATGTTCCATTGCAACGGTTGGACGTTTACTTGGGGTGTAGCGGCTAGAGGGGGTACAAATATATGCATACGCTATACCTCCGCAGATATAATGTATACTTGTATTAAAAACCATAACGTGACGCATATGTGTTGTGCCCCGGTTGTATTGAATCTTCTTGTAAACGAAAAACCAAATGAGCGTCGTGAACTCACCTCTAAGGTTAACATACTTACTGGAGGGGCGCCTCCGCCTGCAGCGCTATTGGAAAAAATGGAAGGTCTTGGATTTCACATAGTTCATGCTTATGGGCTCACTGAAGCTACAGGACCTGCACTTGTATGTGAATGGCAATCAAAATGGAATAAGCTAGCTAAAAATGAGCAAGCTAGACTAAAAGCTCGTCAGGGCGTAAGTATACTTACGCTTGCAGACGTAGATGTCAAGGACAAGAAAACAATGGAGAGTGTTCCACATGATGGTAAGACAATTGGGGAAATCGTGCTACGTGGAAGTAGCATTATGAAAGGGTACTTCAAAGATGAATTGGAGACTGCGAACGCGTTTCAAAATGGTTGGTTTTATACCGGTGATGTTGGAGTCATCCATAGTGATAGTTATATTGAAATAAAAGATAGATCAAAAGATGTGATCATATCAGGGGGAGAAAACATTAGTAGTGTGGAACTAGAGTCTGTTCTTTTCAAACACGATGCCGTACTGGAAGCAGCTGTGGTGGCAATGCCTCATCCGAGATGGGGAGAGAGCCCTTGTGCGTTCGTCGTCTTGAAAAGAGCACATGACGCAACTGAAACCGAAATTTTGGAACATTGTTTAAACAATATGCCAAAATATATGGTACCAAAGAAAGTAGTATTTGTTAAAGAGCTGCCAAAAACAGGAACAGGTAAAGTCTTAAAACAAGAGCTTAGAAAACTGGCAAAAGTTTTTTAGATATCTCAAAAGTCAAAACACGGCCATTGTGATCAATTTGGATATAACTTGTCACTTGCTCATTTCATATGTAATGGTGGCATGTTTTCGAGTATATTGAATGTGGTTAGCATGTGCATATTTTTGATATATTTAGAAAGCCTTATAGATGATCATTAATTAACAAACGCATCAAATGTTGTATGTCTTTCACGAGATATAAGAAAAGTGATATGTAGACGGGCTAATTCTTACCTTAAGATAACTAGGCTGTTTCCAGGAGGACCTTCGACCATTTTATAAGAAGTGATCGAGGATCAAATCATTTTGACATTTGTCTTGAAAGGCAATTTTTTTCACTAAATTCAACCCGATTTGGATGATCATTTTAATGTTTTAGAGATTCATTTTTTGATTAAAATTAAACAAGGTGACAAAAGAAAGTATTTTGATTAGTTAATGAGGTCAATGGTTTAAGTAATAAAATGAATAAATAAATTATTGAAGACGACCTGCAGGAAAAGTTAAGTTGCAAATTATCCATTGCATACAGTGAATATGATTTAAGCATGAAAGTATAAATTTTGATTAAGCCGGCCGGCCGGCCTATCGTGATTTCAAATTAAAGTAATTGCGGTCATGTTTGTATAAAATAATCTTTAGCATAAACAAATAAGATTGTAGATTTAACAGTTGGATGATATCTTTAACAATCAAAGATTTATTGATACTTAACATAATCTAATTCATCAAATCTTTTTAAGAGAATTATCTATGGTTTATACATCTCATTAAATTTGTAACTTCATAGCAGCATAGAATCATTATGTGGAAAACCTATAGTAATGTTTGGATTATAGGTGATTTTTGGAATATATGGGTTAGAAATTGATCGATAAAAGATGGCTCAGATTTGAGGTTTATAAGAGGTATTTAAGCCTCACTACATTGAAGTGAAGGTTTCAAGTCTTGAATAACTGGACTGGACATCGAAATATTTTAAAGTTTACTAGGGAAGCGGGCCAATAAAAAAACATATAAAGGAAATGTACACTGTCTTACTTATAGAAATGAGTAAGAAAGATGATGTCTGTTATAGATGTAAAATGAAAAGAAGAAAAAAAAGAAGAGTAAAACTTAGATTATAAAAGATAAGAAAAGTCGAAAAGACAACTATATTGATTAGGCCTTACCCAACGTTCACCTTTTTATCTGTCACTTTTACATTAGCGTCATATTATTTCATTTTCATTTCATATTCGAGAAAATACTACTATCAATCATACCTTTATAGCTCTTTTTCATTTCTTTATCAAAATAACTTATTAACATATATCTTTGAAAGAAACTCTCTTTTTTTTAATCACCAGCTTAAACACAAAGGTGGCTCAACTTACTTTCTCATATTTTCACATAAGAAAGTACTTCCTAAAAATGATGAGAAAAGCAAAGATTTAGATACAAGGTAATTTAAATTAAATTACCTATTTAGACAATAACCTCTCATTAACCAACTATATGTATACAAGTCAGAGATTCATTTTTCGAGTGTAGGAGTAAAGTAAAAACCGGAGCAAGTTTAAAACCGATGAGAAGTTCATCTTAAAGCCTAATAAATCCTGATTCCTAAAATAAGTGTGAAAAATAGCACCAGGTCACTCCATATGGAATATCTAAGCGATTCTGTTTGTTGACCGTTAGAAGAAGAAACAGCGACACTACAAAAGAGTTACCCAGGTTCAATTAACTGTTACAAATCTTGCCGACTATTAGAAAGAAAAAAATAACAATAATATGTAGATAAGAAAGTAAACCTATTTATTTAATGGCGAAAACAAGCTATACATGTATTTCCATCCATTTGACTCGATTAACGAAAAAGATAATGTAGACCTGTACAAAATTATTCTATGGCTGGCTGCAATTTTAACTAATAAAACCTTTGTTTTTTTTCTCCAAGTTGTCAATTCCTTCACTTTCGCGCAGCATGGTAGAGCTCAAGGTAATCAAGAGCCGGTCGATTCCATGACCAATCTTGCTCCATCACCTGTTTGCATAATGAATTGAACCAATCCCGGCTTTCATACCATGCAGAAATTGCCCTGTGGAAAAAAGGGAAAAAATGGATGAACATAAAGACTGTACTATACATGAGTAAGCAATCTAGTATAGCAATAAAACCATTTGAAAATGTTTATATGTGTATTTTATTAGTGATTAATTACGGTATAGTGAAGAATCAGTTGTGGTAAGTTATATGGTTTGAAATTGTCTTCAAATAATCAAATGTTGGGTGTTTGGCAGATTCTGAATATTCGTTCAACAATCAAAATCGGACCAAAAGGAACGAATCCGTGAAAATTCTTATTGCTGTGGGCTCCTGAAGGTAGATTAAAAGCACAGATATGTAATTATATATATATATACACGCAGTATACACAAAGCATTGTTGCAGCTGTTATGAAGCAGATTATGATTCCTACGTAATCCAAATATTAAAAACTGATTATTGTAACTTCACATCATAATAATCATAAAATTAATTTTAACAGAGTAATGTACTACCTGTTGACGGCATAATCAACACCAGCAGCATCGGCCCCTTCAAAATTAAAACCATTTGGTACAAGCCCTTGTGATTGTGCTCTTTCTTTATCATGTTCAACATCAAATACAGTATCGAAGAGTCCTGAAAACACAATAATAAAGGTACACTTATTAGAATGTATCGACTTTTAAGGTCAAACAAACAGCTTTTCATACTCGTAAAATGATGAAATGTATATTGGAAGACAATTTTCATCTTAAAGTTACTTCTACATCAGTTGTAATAGTTTTTATATTTATGATGATTATTCAGCTCCACGGGATTCCTTATACTTCTACATCGTCATAATCGAAGGATATTCTAAACTTCTAACAAATAGTCAAACAATCTCATGAGCTTTTCGAACCATTGTATCTGGCATTTCATGCAGAATGAAAAGACAGAAAAGAAAGACAGTACCTATAAGAATAAGTGGTTTCTAAACGTACTTGCCAAGTACAATGTCATTTGCATTTACATTTTATTAGTTTCTCCAACCTTGGTAATAAACGCAATCATACAGTTCTATTTAACACTTACACGAAAGAGTTGGTTTAGAACGAAAAACAGAGTAAAGCAGTTTTAAGGTCAATAACTCATTTTCTAGATAATGAACTTAACAGTTTCTACTATTCCTAACATATTAATAGGTAATAAAATATAATTAATCTTTAACTAGTTTGACCTAAAAAGTCAAACTGTACAAATACAACCAATACCTCCAGTTTTGCGCACAATAGGTATCGAACCGTATCTCATTGCTGTGAGTTGAGTTAGTCCACAAGGCTCGAATATTGAAGGAACTAAGATGAAATCTGCACCAGCATATATCTATAACAATATACTAAAGTAGGTCAATAAATCAAGATACATAAAAAAAGAAGTGGTGAACTAGAAGTTCAATAAGTATACCAAGTGAGATAAAGGTTCATCATAGGTCAAACATAGTCGTGCCCGGTCATTATGTGTAGAATGTAGTTGACTTGCCAAATTGACAAAATCATTTTGGATTCGAGGATCAGGAGCTGAGCCTAACAACACAACCTGACTGCCACGGTCCAGAGCCCGCCAAATGGCATGTTTAATAAGGTGAATTCCTTTTTGATGAGTCAAACGAGTGATGATTCCAACCAAGGGTAGATCAGCTCGTTTTAGACCAAGACTCTGTTGCAAGGCTTCCTTGGCAGCCTTTTTGCCTTCCACCACATTTTCTGAAGTGTAACTCACCTAAAACAGCATATAACATAAGAATTAGTATATGAAACTCGAATTTAATAGATTCTCTATTATAACAAGATATACAGATATATAAATATAATATAGATTGTAAGCCACTTACAGGAAGTAACTTATCATTATATGGGTCCCATATATCTGGGTCAATGCCATTAAGTATTCCATGAAACTTGTACAAATGCGGGGCAATCACAGGATTTCCAGCAACCTCTTTTGAGTAAGTCGGAGATACCTGCATGAAGAATTTCAGATGAGGAATGATGTAGGTCAAGTAATTGCTAGGACATGTGCTACCGTGAAACTGTATTAAATTAACTCATTTTTTTACATTTGGTAATTAATTGCCATTTTATAACATACATTTACTTATAATAGGAACAATTGACTAAAGAGAATAACTTATGGAGCATCATAAGGATTTACTGTAGTAGCCTTGTCGGCATAGGCCATTGCCTTCCCAATCAATTTAGCCCCAAATTCAAGATTATGAATGGTGAAGACAATTCGTGCTTTACTCAGACCATAATGCATATACTCATCCTTAAACAGCCAAGCAACGGGTGCACTAGACCAGTCATGACAATGAATCACATCCTGCAGTAAATGAAAAGGCGAGGGGTTCCTTATAAAACTATACAAATATAAGAGTTACGAAGCCCAATAATAAAAAATAAATACAAGTTACAAGTTTAGAATGGTTGGCAAGAATTAAAATTACGTAATACAGTTAGCAAGAATGGTTAGGGCTACATAATGAGTTTCATACCGCTGCAACAAAACTGATTATCCGAAGGATATGTTAAGTTAGGTATTTAACCCCTACTTTGATATAATATGAAAGAACTTTATATCCATATTTTGTGCCTATATTTTTAAGAAAATGTTATTTGATCTGTTTACTCTCACACGCTTGGGCCGGAGGTCCTTCGGGAAGCAGTCTCCTACCATCCGGTAGGACCGTAGGAGTAAGACTATCTATATCTCACCTCCAACATACCCCGGTTATGGCAGGATTGGGTACTGTTGATGATGATGATGTCATTTGATCTATTTATACTTATATTATCAGAAGTTTCATAGCACTCAGATATTTTTTTAATTATCAGGGAGCCCATTTTAAATTAAACTAGTACTCCCTGTAACCCAAATTATTTGTCCACCTTTCCTTTTTGGTTGTCCCAACCTAATTGTTCACTACTAAAGATAATAGTTGGAATTGTTTAAGTTTAACATATTACCCCTAATTGAAATTGCAAAAAGGGTAAAACTGCCTTTTTGTGGGTAAAATTGCCTTTTTGTAACTTTTGCAAAATCGCAGTAATAAATACATATTTCTAGTGGACAATAATAGTAGAACGAAGGACAGACAATGTATATTTTGTACTACGTCATATGTGAAGAAAATTAACTCATATCATTTTTCCTTAAAGGTCATGCTTCTACTACATACCTGATACCTAAATCTATACCTTTGTCTGAGTCAGGATTGTAACCCACAACCGCTATGGCTTCTACTTATTTTGAGAATTCATTAAACTATATCATTTGGTAAGCAAATTCTTCAGTTATGACCAACTGAAGCAGAAAGAAAATATGTGGAAAATTAAGAAAGTACAATAAAGCTTACAGGATGAGATCCACTTTGAAGAAGGAATTCAAGAGCAGCATGACAGAAAAAACCAAATCTTTCGCCATCGTTGTTGCAACCATAAATGCATCCTTTCCAAAAGAGTCTGATAGATGTAAATAAAGATTCATACTTTGGATAAAGTTGTATATTTACGATCAACAAAATTAGGCACAGATTTTAACGACGGACTAAGAGTATCATTTTATTACCCATTTTGGGGTTCTAGAAAGTATACAGAAAGTCCTTCAACTTTCCCAAACCAAACTTTTATTTCAGTCCCACCCCATGAGTAACTCTTATGGAAACCAAAGTCCTTCACCTGCAGCAAAAAGAGAAGCAGAAAATGGTAAGGCAAACAAGTATGCCTCAATCCTCGTAGTCATGTAGGCCTCTAAAACAAATGACAAAAGACAAACTCACTCTCAAACACAAAAAGAAAAAATTATCGAATTCCTAAGCAATTTCATCATTATTCATAATTTCACAAGGACAAGCACTACACTAGGTAAAAATGAGTAATTTGCGAAGAAAAACAGTTGTCCAAAATGAACAAGCGGGTCAAAAGTTGTCCATAGACCATAGTTTACTCAAACATTTCATATACCCCGCTGCTGGCAGGACTGGGTAGCGTTGTTGCTTTATTAAAGGAGAACTGGGTCATTATTTTAAGTGTATAGTTATGCAACCAGATTTAACAACTTGCACCAAACACCTAGTAAGGCTTTGACTCACCATCTCAGATGTGTTATTTGTGGTGACCTCACCTTATTGCCTCAAAAATAAGTGCATAATTAAAAATTGCTTACATTGCTTAGATTCAAGATATCATACTTTGGAAGAATGATATCGACATTGTGGTTCAAATCCTGAACAGCACGAGAAAGACTAGTCACCACATCACCAAGGCCTCCCACCTGGAAAAGCGAACAAAAAGATGGAATAATTCTTGGTTTTAGTAATGATTTTCTGGTCAAATACTCAAATTACCAAAACAATCAAGTTTTAAAGTACTTCGCCATCAGTTTTTTTAATGGTATTATTAAGTAAAACGATTAGTAAAATGATTAAATGAAACATAAAGGTTACCTTTGCAATGGGAGCCATTTCAACAGAAATATGTACAATATGCATAGGGGGTTCCTTTGTAATTGCTCCGAACACAGGTATATGGTAGTCCATCCCATTTTTATTGTCAAAAACACCATCATCAGTTTCCTTCTCAGAGAATACAAAGTCCATCACATACGCATCTAGTGGGACCTTAACTGCGACCAAATAAAAAATCCTATCTCATTGAAAATTTGCTCCAAATCAAAAATGATATATGCAGTATAATTTATAAACCCACCAATTACTGTATCTATTTTGCAATTCAAAAAAGGCAAATTGCCAATAAGCTAACCTTTGTAAAAGTTCTATTATGGGTAAGTGGGTAACCAACTTTTTGTCACCCAAAAACAGTCTCAAATTTCCAAAGCTTTCAACTTTAAGTAATTAAAAAATACAACCAGTTTTCGTGTCCAACATAAGTCAACATGGTCAAATTTACAAACACATTAAGTGCTATGTCATGGGGCAATCAGATCAACTTGATTTTAAAAAATTTACAGGTGGTCATTAACATCATTAGTCTAGGAACTTAGATGGTCTTTTCAAGCCTAAAAAATTTGGTTCTAAACATAGAAATTGGATCGAAGTTGCTTACCTGATGTTTTGACATGTGTTGCATTGTCTGCAGGCAACATTTTTTGAGGTGGCAAAAGGCCTATGCGGTGTGTCCAACGGTTAAAAGAACATCTAAACCATACTTCAGGCTTCCCATTTAGCACCGTGTTCGTAGGATTGTAGAAAACCGTCACAACGCCTCCTGCTTGGACATCAAGAGGGTCGGTGTAAACTATGTTCTTTTGTGACAATAAAAATGTTTTCATAGTTCTTTCTTTCGCTTCTGCTTTCAAACGTGCTGTTTTTTCAGCCTATAAATGAAATGACACACAAAGAATAACTATCGATTAACTGTATAAACATAAAAAGATGAATAGACTGTGTAACCTTAGCACGCAATTCTTCTTCTCTAATCCTTCTTTCAGCTTGAAGTTTCTTGTAAATCTCATGTTCTTCCTCAGCCCAAAAGAGATCTTGAGGAATGGGTATGGGGACAATCGCATGGAAATCTTTACGATCATTGTTATCATACATGGTGGCACGCTGAGGTGGACCATCAGCAAACACCCAATCCAAGACTAGAGAACGATTGGGGACAACAACTATAATCAAAGATTTTCTCTAGTTAGAAAAGGTACAAGAGTAGAATTTAGTTACTAGTCCATATACACAATCAAACCTCTTCTAAATATCCTTAGAAGTACACTATAGTACCTAATTATTCCTCCTTAGTATGAAAATCACACAATTCAAGGATTATATTTGACTTTTTTGTTATTATTATAGCTTTCAATAAATATAAACAATGGAATCTCGTTATGTAGACCCATTTCAATCATATAACTAATTTGCGATAATGATGGTGATAACAAGCAAACTTGTTATGCATTGAGCAACCCATTCAGCCCAAACCCTTGTATGTCTTAATGTTTGTTTTTAATTTCTTTCGTTCCGCTCGATATGAATAAATGAGTCACAATTACCACCAGTAGATACATTAAACATGCAGATACAGTTGCATACCATCAGCATACCACCAATCGCCACCATCTTTCCTCTCAAACTTCTCAAGTTTTGCAACAATAGACAGACCATCCCTCCAATTATTATAACCTCCAAGAATCCACAAATCTTTAACATTCGCAAGTGGACCCACACTCTTATTGTAATATAGCTTAACCTTATCTTCCCATTTAAACTCACTGGGCTCTATGTAAAAAACGTTTTCATCAAACTTCCTCGCCTTTACCAAAAGTTCTTCAAGTATTTCCCTTCTTCGCTCGGCTTCACCTTGAGCCTGCGCTCTATCTGCTTCACTGGATGCCTTTAATGCTTCAATCCGTTTTTGTTCTTCCAGCTGTTTCTCTCTCTCAAGCTGTTCTTTTGCAAGTCTTTCAAGTTCTCTTCTTTTTTCCTCAAGTAATAGCTCTTCAAATTCAAACACATCCATTCCACCCTCTACAAGTATACAAAAATCCTTCATGTCATTGTTTTCATAAACATCCTTCCCGTTAAAAAACACAAAATCCATCTTGTATGCTTCTTTTGGAACATGGACTTGGCAAGACCACCAATCCAAACCAAAATTTGTCTTGGTCAACTTTACAGAGAAAGATTTGTACCGCCAATCATTAAAAGCTCCCATTATCAAGATTTCCGACTCATCACATAAACTTGAAACAATTCTGTTAAGAAATATTTCTATATCTTGATCAGGTGTCACGATTCTAGGATAATGAAATACTTTTCCACCACTAACAAGAGTCTCGTTAGCAAGCTTTTTCAGTTCTTGCATTCTTAAATTAGCTTCCAGTTCCTTCTTACGCAGCTCTTCTTCCATCTGCTTCTTACGCAGCTCCTCTTCCATCCGTTTCTTACGCAACTCCTCTTCTATCTGCTGTTTAAGTAAACGTGCTTCAGTTTCTAACTGTAATATTTGTAAAGCCTCCTCGTCTTCTTCATTTTCACTACTTAAAGTTTCATTTTGACTATCTTTTTGTGAACCTGGTACTCTTGCTTCTTCTGTAATATCAATTTTTACCTTTTCTGCACTTTGACTGTACTCAGGTACTTTATCAATTTTTACTTGGATTTTACTTTCCTTTTTTGAGGGACTCACAACCTCTGTAGATATAGAAGGATTTAGAATTTCTTTTCCTTCAACTGCCTTTTGATCTCTTTTTGAACTGCTTTGTTTCGGCTTAAATCCCTTTGGTGCAGAATCATTTGCTCTTGGTGTGGACACCTTATATCGTCTCTTTCTTGAAAAATCTACAGCATATACAATAACCAATGAACTTAAAAGTATTTAGGATGGGGGAGAGATTGAATGTGCTTCTTAAAATTGATTATCAGATTAATCATCAATAGATGGATTGGTATATGGTGGAGCCTGAGACTGAGAGGTCTTGGGTTCAAATCCTGATGTGAGCAAA
>JANDBE010000051.1:12287186-12297468 GCA_024320915.1 Erigeron philadelphicus
TTTATATTTATTTACTTGAGTGCGCTTTTTTTTCTCCGGGCGAGCGCTTTTTTTGCGCCTCTCGCCTTCGCCCCATCAGGGGTCTTTGCGCTTTGAGTTCGCCGTCGCTTTTGACAACTATGGATACACCTTTAAATTCTGAAACAGTCACTATCAAATATAGCTTTTGAAATGCACAATTTTACTAACTGCCCTCAACATATGATTGGATTGTCATAAAAATAACTCACCAATTAGAAACTACCCAATCTGATTTATTACCCAACCTATCCATATTGGCACCTCTAATTGCACATAAATAAATAGTTTGTCAGCTATTTCCTGTAAAGGCATATGATTGGCAATTAATATTACCTGATGCTGCTGTGGCTGTGGCTGTGGCTGTGGTTGCGGTTGGACCTGTGGGTAACCACCGTATCCAGGATAGCCTCCATAATACATAGCAGGATCTTGTGCAACTGGAGCATACCCGTATGTCTCGTATCCCTGTCCATATCCATAGTATCCACCACCATTGTACTGGCTCTGTTCTACCTGAGGCTGAAAAGATCCCATTATCAGTCCATGTTACTTCTTTACTTCAACGGCAATTAATTAAATATAATAGATACAAAAAACTTTCAACCTATTTATGCAACAACGTGTCAAACTGTGTTAATTTTTAAATCTGAAGTTAAGTAAAGAAACTCCTAGTAAAAAGAGAACAGGTCACATGGTTGGAGTCACCTGAAGCATATTCAAGTGCTAAATTGCTTGATAGAAAAAAAAAAACATATCACAATGAATCATTATACTTAAAATCAAATATACATATTACTTTCTATCAAAATTCACAAGGAAATAAAGTGTTTAATGGTCAACCCTGACCCAACATATACATCTAGACATTTCAATTTGTCATAGAACCAGTGTTGTATAAATCAGCAAACTCAGCCAATTACTCGGACTAGGCTTGTGACTCAGATAACAGGGGAGTCTGAGCACGAGTTCCCCAACCATGTACACAACCCACTTATCAGCCATGTGTTGTATGTAACAAAATAATTTTGAAAAAAAATAGAATAGAAACAAAAAGAAACAAAAACATGTTTTGGGGATCGCTTGGCCCAGGCGACACATATTATCAAAATATCTGTTTTAACCCTAATGCCAACCTATTCAGCCCAGAAAATTGGCCACATCTATAATAAAGACACGGGTTTTATGTATCAAAGACGAAATGGTTTCTATCATAACTTCAGATCAACAAAACCAGTACATACGGGTTTGGACATGCAAAACAGTTAAACAAACCTGTTTATTTGAAGGACTACGACCCCATGAAAGACGTACAGTCTGTCCACCTATCTGAGTTCCTTGTAGCATTCTCAATGCTTCTTCAGCACAGCTTCTGCAGATGCATTATACCCAAATACTATGTCAGCTATAAATCAAAATATTACTATTTCAACACTAACTAATTTTTTTATACAGTATTAGCTTTTATGCAACTAAAAGGAAAAGAACAACTTGGGGGACTTTTAACCCCATTTGACCTACACACTGTTCATCTTTCTTGCTATTATCAGGTTAATTGATAATAGATATAACAAAACTAGAATGAAGGCAATGAATTCGTTCATAATGAGTCAAAATTGACATCTCTGGAAAAAAAAAAAACATACCTATCAGCAAACTGAACAAACCCACACCTCTTGCCCACGGGAATCTTCACATGGATTAACTGCCCATACTGGCTAAATATTTGCTTAAGATGGTCATCTGAAACATTAGGATCCAAGCCACCGACAAATACCTGCAATCAAATGTTTTTTAATGTTAAGCTCTAGTTCTAACAAGCATGAGTGCTCTCATAATGGAACAAATTACTGACAGTAGTATTAGTTGGATCCTCCTCATTCTGTGTTCCCTGAGTATTCTGGTATGAAGCTGCAATTAAAAAAAACTTGAATAAAATCTTACAAAGAAACAAATAATTTCAGATCCCTTGCAATGTCTGATGTTACTATGTTAGTGCTTGTAGCCAAGACGCCAGCACAGAGGTTTCAAATAGATAAAAGAATACCAAACATGGCAAAGAAACTACAATCGCAATTGTTCAAGATATGTTTACTAAGCCATTCCCCAAAATATAAGAGCACCAAAGTGAATTTAATGTCATAAAACATAAATTTCCATAGAAGCATAACTAATTTGTTTCACTTGTTTGGTCATAGACCTTCACATTAAGAAGATAGAGTTTCACTTATTAGGTCATGGACCTTCATACATAAAACTGATCATCTCTTCTCTAGTTCTCTACTTGTATTTGCAATCATTTATCTCATAATGAGTAAACAAGATGGTCATTGTGGAAACAATGATAAGAAATGCCCCAAAAAGAAAAGCCCTACCAAAGCCTGTAGAACTGATAACGCACAGCAAGAACAGCCATTTATTGTACAAACTCAGGAATCAAACAAATAACATAATCACTTCATTCGGAGCTATTCAAATTTTACAAGGTTAACTGAAAATAGATACCTAACAAAACTACATGCCAGCTTTTCTTTCCAACAGGATCACAGATAAAAGGTCACAGTAGTGACTAGAAAAATAATATCAATAAATTCATGCAAGGACCCACAAGAAGTCAGCTAACCAGAGTCAACTCTTTCACACATCTCTAGAAATGAAATCACAATTACCCTAATGACAATCCTAGTAAGATTCTATTTCTAACAAACAAGCATGTGCTTACGGGTTTTAACCCAAGAAGATAAATCTTTGCATCGATTATTCCACATTCCTAAGGTATGAAGTTTCCACAGCAACAAAAAAGCTGTTGTCTAAAGCAATGAGACAAAAGGCCAAGTCTGTCATTCCAGCCTTCTATTTAGGCCAGCCAGATCTATCATCATCATAATGACAAAGATGGGCTCTAAAAAAAATGGGGAAAAAGGCCAAAAATCAAATCTAACAGGTATGAACCAAGATATAAAATATCATCTAATGCCAAGAACAACTCCAAGCTCCATTGGGTATAGAGATCCAAACTGATAATTTAGTCTACATCAAGTAAGGACTAAGAACGGCAAGGTAAACTTTAGAGAGAAACAAAAATAGTGAACATAAAAGCTTATGGACAGGAAACAATTTCAAGTAAAAACAATGATACAAACAGACGTAACTAGAAACTAAAGCGATAATTGATATTTCTTGACAAAAAAAAAATAGAGACAAAAGAACACTTGAATGGTACGGAAAGTAAAATTTGACTGGAACGAAAAAAAAGACAATATTAAAGGACTTGAAAGAAAAGTAATTTAATAATGTTGCCCTGAGGAATTGAAATATACGGAGCGGGTAATTTAATGGCTTAAAATTTAATACTGACCTAAGCAAGGCCACCCAATATAGGGGTAACTATATCTGCTGAAATCAATGCCAGGCCATTACATGATAGAGCCCCTTGATGCCCTGCTTTGAGACAACAGGAGTTCTAATAAGTTTTTGCAAGTTCAATACATTAAGAGAATTTAATGCCCAATAATTGCTCAAAGCACTGGAAGGAAATGACTCTGCAAGCGTGCGTATATCTTCAGAAATTAAACGCAATACCAATGAATTGAAGTTAAGAAGCTTGATAAACAAAACCACTCTAACTACTAACGGTCAAAAAACACCCACATATAGAAGCATTCAACAATCAATTCAAGCACGACATGTAAATAAACGAATATGATATACTATAAGTTTAAATCATAGACAGGTTCTATATAGAAAGTTTCTACACATACCTTTTGTATACTGTTGTCCAGCAGTAGTATTTTTGTTAGCCGCGGGGCCAATACGCATTGGTCTGGTGGAGCATAGTCTTCCATTCATCTCGGTCATAGCACGAAGTTGTTCAGTCTCGTCACCAAACTTGACAAATCCATAACCTTTAGTGCGCCCAGTCATTCGATCAGTTACAACTTTTGCGCTCTTTACAGATGGATAATGAGCTCTAAATGTCTCCTGTAATGTATAATCTGTAACGTCAGCTGCCAAATCACCAACAAAGATGGTAAAATCAGGAGCACCATCTGCACGTTTTTCCCCAACACCAAAAGAAGCCCAGTTCAGTCTGAAGTTCTGCTCAACATTGGGCATAAGAGTCCCATTATATGTCTGTAGATGCCTTTCTGCAGCAGCCCTACTAATGAACTCAATGAAACCATAACTTTCAGATTGACCAGTTTGCTTGTTACGGATAACTTTTGCTGAAATCACCTGCATACAGTAGCAAAATTTCAAATCACTATACAAATTTGAAACAACACTCCCTCACATTTACCGCACCAAAGCTTTCAGCATATGCATTATGCATTATCAGCAAGGATACGTACAAATTATTTTATTCTAATTTCATAAACTACGTAGGGAAGATGATTTAAAAGCTGCAGCACAGCACCAATCGTTTCCCCGTAACTTAAACTTAAAAGTTTTTCAAAAACTATTTAAACACTGATAAATTCATCAAAAAAGTTTATAATGAATTTGTTGTTATTCTAAACAATGATATAACAAAAAATAATCACAAAGACATCTATCACATTACTGCGATATATTGCTTCCGCTGTCCCAAAATAAATGTATACCTTTCTATATGTACACATATACATAGCTACAAAAAAAGTCAAAAACAAACATATACATACACACATGTATATGTATAAACATAGGTACACACATATTATATATAGGAATATAAAACGATAACTTTTAAATCTAAGGATATTATACAAACAAAAAATAAATAAATCAAACAGTTAAAATAAATAAAAAAAAAAATTAATAAATATACCTCGCCAGATTGTGAAAAGCAGCTAACAAGATACTGTTCATCCATCCAATACTGCAAATCACCGATCCACAACGTACGGATCTCATCTGCGGTAGCCGGTTGATGATTCGGACCGACAGCAGACGGTGGAGGTACGGTGTACTGTGGCGGAATAGCGGCGGCAGCCGGTGGTGGTTGGTTATATGTATACATTTGTTGCGGCGGTGGTTGTTGGAATTGTTGTGGTGGTTGTTGATTCATCATCCATTGTTGTTGTTGGTAACGTGGATCCATAGCCGCGGCTGTCGATGGTTGCATAATGAAACCCTAAATAGATAGATACAGAATATAGATATAGAGAAAGAGAGATTGGGAGATTGGGATTTGAGGATGTAAAATAAACCAATACGCAAGTAAAGGTGTGCGTGAGCGTGAACTTGTGTTTTAATGTGTTTAACCCTTTAAGTTTCTGGCGTTTTTATGTTTTGTCCTTTTGTTTTTCTTTTATCCTTTTGTTTTTCGAGTATGATATAAAGTGTTTTTTTTTTCTTTTGAACATTTAGTCGCTATGCGATATCATGTAAACCTCATCGTATAATGGTAAAACTTTGCACGTACCCTAAATAACGAAATATTGACCATGAGCCGTTACAAATATTCGGAATAAAAAAACTCCAAGACTTGTCATATTTAAGGATCGCACTTAAAACCTTGGGTATGATATAATGTAGCAATGAGCAAAAATACGAAATATTTTAACAACCATCATCCATCACGAAAATACCATATCGTTTTGCTAAACTAGTACGTTACCTGAGCAAATGCGACGATGGTTATGGCGGCGACGGTGCTGGTGGTAGAGACGACGTCGAGTAGTGTAGATAATTTGATGATGTAAAGGATTATTGGAGATATTTTAAAAGATAAAAGACTCATAATGTAATTTAACCATTAAAAATATGTTAGACAATTCTCCTCCTTAACTTTCAACAAGGGGATTATTTTCTTTGCATAGATGTAAGTATAGATTATAGATAAGATGTTGGTATTAACGTTGTAACAATGAGAACTTTGGGGATAAATTTATAGATTCTAAAATAGTACAAGGACTAAACTTGCTGTTTGCTTTTCTTTTATTTTCTTAGAAATAAAGAAATAAAATCTCCTAAAAACCCTAAACCCCCATTACCAGCTTCAGCTAGCCGTCCCCCATTCATTCACTCGCCAGGTACCCATCATTCTTAATTAACTATTTTTTTTTCTTTTATTAAAAACCGATTAAATGTAATTTTTGTTTCATTTTTATATGCTACATATGTTTTCTTTCTAATTTTTAATATTCCAATTTAGTGATAGATTGATAAAACCCAGTTATTATTTTGTATTTATGTAACATAAGTTGAATACCCAGAAGACAAAAATTAACAAAATAGCTCACATGAACAAAAAGTTTGATTCTTTTACTTTTTGTTTCAAGATTTAAGCAAGTCACTTTTTTTTTTTCTAAGTTAAGATGTCATTTTTTAACTTAAAGTAAAAGTTTAGTGACTGAATATGAAATTTAGTTGCTTTGTAGCTCTTTGTAATAGTTAAATACTTAAATTACATTCACGCACACAACTCGTCACGAATATTTAGTATGCCGTTGTTTTAACGAGAACTTAGATAGAAAATATTGTGGTTGTTAGGAAATGTGGAATCTGTAGGATAGATTTGGAAAGTTCATACATATATGATGTATCTCAAATTCGAAATCAAGTTGCTTTACGAGTAGTTCTTTGTTAGAATCTGATCACATTTTTTACTTTTTCTATCAAAAGTAGATTTGCAGAACGTATAAAAATCTTTACTTATATGTGAAAGTGGCGGATTAGTTTCCCACAAGTAAGAAAGATTCAGGCCTTATAATGTGTTTGGTAGGGCGAATGGCTTATGGTATATTCTAAAAGCCAAAACGCAGTCTGAAGTGTTTAGTAGTTAGATGCGTCTTAAGCTTATTTTAAGGGAAAACATACTTATTTGTTAGCCAGGTGAGGTGCTGCTTATTGGAACATTGCCTCAGAGCCATAATCATTTGATAAGATATACTTATTGGCATTGCATCTGATCTTTATGGTTTTTAATAGGCGGATGGTCATCCAAACATAGTTTCTGATAGCTCGTTTTATTACGCTGATTATTCGGCTCTGATTATTTAACATCACATAATTACTTTCAAAATGCAGTCTAAACACCCGCTGGAAAATATTTACCAAGTTTTGACTATATAAGCTGCTTAATCTTGTAGTGACAGCTGTTGAAGCCATGGCTACTTTGATCTCTCAAAATGCTGTTGCAAAAGTAAAAGGCGAGAAAATTAAAAGGAAGGCACTTGACGAGCCTTCAGTATTGGATATGGTGCCAGAGATGGAAAATTCAAAGGATGTAGATGTAGTGAAGCCTAAGAAGAAAAAGAAAGAGCGGAAAGAGAACATACAATCTGAAACTGAACAAGAACTTGAAATGAAAAAACTCGAAAATAACTTGTTTGGTTCTTTGTATCCAGTTGAGTTTGGGAAAGATACTGAAGGGATTGATGATGAAAATGATGATTCTGCCTTATTCTTCACTGATCGTACCGCCAATAGTACGTTGTCAGTGTATGAAGACGACGTAATGACAGGAGAAGTTGTTTGTGCAGAGGAACGAAAACCTGTATGGGTGGATGAAGAGGAACAAAAAGTCAACATAAACATTTCTAAAGTCAACAGGTTGAGGAAGATGCGGAAGGAAGAGGACGAGAGTCTAATCACGGGTTCTGAGTATGTGTCAAGATTACGGGCTCAGCACTTGAAGCTAAACCCTCCCACTGAATGGGCCCGACTCGATTCACGGGAAAGAAACTACGGTTCAGACACTGATAGTGATCAAGATGGAGATATTGACACCATTCTTCAGTCCACTGAAGAACTTGTTGTGAAGGGAGGTGGAAAATTGTTGCCTGGGTTACTAGAATATTCTAGGTTGGTTGATGCAAACGCACAGGACGCGTCAAGCGCGCCTATTAACTCTGTCCAGTTTCATAGAAATGGGCAGTTGCTTCTCACTGGTGGATTAGACAAAAAGTTGCGGTTTTTTCAAATTGATGGAAAACGAAACACGAAAATTCAAACGATTTTTGTGGATGATTGTCCAATCAGAAAAGCATCTTTCACACCTGATGGTTCTCAAGTTATTGTATCGGGAAGGAGAAAGTTCTTTTATAGTTTTGACTTGGTCAAAGCACAGATGGATAAAATTGGTCCGTTGGTAGGCCGGGAGGAAAAGAGTTTAGAAACGTTCGAAATCTCACCTGATTCAAAAACAATCGCGTTTATTGGAAACGAAGGGTATATTTTATTGGTTTCGTCTAAAACAAAAGAACTTATAGGAACTTTAAAAATGAACGGGACTGCACGAGCTTTAGCTTTTGTGAATGACGGGCAACAGTTGATGACCACTGGCGGTGATGGTCAAATTTATCATTGGGATCTTAGAACCATGACTTGTTTTCACAAGGGTGTTGACGAAGGATGTATAACAGGTACTGCACTTGGGACAACCCCAAGTCGAAACATCTTCGCTGCTGGTTCAGATAGTGGAATCGTAAACATATACAACAGGGATGAGTTTTTAGGTGGAAATAAAAAGCCCATGAAAACTATCGAGAACTTAACAACTAAAGTCGATTTCATGAAGTTCAACAGTGATGCACAAATCTTAGCTGTATGTTCAAGTATGAAGAAGAACAGCATGAAGCTTGTGCATATCCCTTCGTTCACTGTTTTTTCAAACTGGCCTCCATCAAATAGGGCATTGCAGTATCCCCGGTGTTTGGATTTCAGCCCAGGTGGTGGTTTGATGGCTATGGGTAATGCTGCAGGTCATGTATTACTTTACAAACTAAATCATTATCAACATGCCTAGGCTTAGTTAGTTGCGATATGATCTTCGAGGGGTTTAAACATATATTTTGTATTGGTTTCTACTTTTGTATCGAGTTACTGATACGGCGTCTATTTGCAGATAGAATCGCTTTGTTTTTTGGGTTAATTAGCTTCTCTTGTATCATTAACTTCCATGCCGTTTTTGCTTCGCTTTGTGTCCTGTTTTATTTAAATCTGCTTTAGGCTATATAGCAATTTTTCATGATTTTTGCTCTACATAAAAAGTGGAAGGTTAGATTCGTGCAGCTTATGGTTTGGATCTGCAAGTTTTAGAAATCTGCAAACAGTTTGTTTGGTTTCTATACATAACTCGAAACAAGTTCCCTGTATGTTTTTACTGGGACTACTATTGTTGCATTACTGTCAGTTATGTTTACCCCTTTCTGTTTAGATGGGTTGATTTGGCTATGATGTGTCACCAGAGTTAAACTGATTAATGTTAAAGTCACTCATCTAATTAAAAAGGTGTCAGGTTAAATGTGTTAAAAGGTATCTGAAGTTTACCATGTATATAAAGTAAAAACTGCAAAAATTGTTGAAATTATTAACATTACATTCTGTAGCTATACAGAAACAGTTTGCAACTGAGCTAGTTTGACCCATGTACTTGTCTTGGCTTAAAATCCAACCATCTGTTCTGTCGCCCTAACACCTCACGTTTTAGCTTATATTGCATTAGTGTTTGGTTTGAAACAACCGTTCACTGACCATAATGACTCTATTCCCTGTTTTTATTGTTTAGTAAACAATGATGCTTGTAAATATTGCTTATTTACATGGAAGTGATTTGCACGCGACTCACTTAGGTCGCGTTTGGTTTGCAGATTCTGATCGAATCTGATGGTATTGAAATCGAATTTTATTCCTTATTGCGTTTGGTTGTTCAAAAATGAAGGAATCACGTTCCATTGGAATGTAAACATTCCCTCATTTGATGGAATCTTCATTCCATCCGTCACTTGAATCTTCAAAAAAATAAATAACATTCCGTCAAATTTCATTTCATTTCATCAAATTCCAATTCCTTTGACAGATTTTATTCCTTTCAAATACATTTTGTGAAACAAACACGTTAGTGTCTTTGGCTATGCACAACCAATAATTGTTTTGCCTCTACCTAATAAAACAACCAACTTGGTGGTGTTTAACTGAAAGGAAACAATGTACAAATCACCACCTGCAATAATATATGCAAAATGTGCCATCCATTCAATATAAATATATATGCAAAATGTACATCATTTCATTTACTTCGGCAAAACAATCAATACGGACACAGAATGGGGAGATATATGGATTCCACAAAATTTAACCAAGAATACAGATATGTATCGTTTTTCTTTTTTATCAACTGGTAGGTGCAAATTGACATTGTGAACGACGGTTGTGTCCTGCATATGGTTCTCTTCCATCAACAGATCTTGAAGGTAAAAACATCAGTTCAACAACTCTGTTGTGATTAATCTTTTCTTGTCACCGGGAAACATCTCAGCTCAGATATACGACTCTT
>JANDBE010000051.1:12354427-12365967 GCA_024320915.1 Erigeron philadelphicus
TTGGAACTGGAACCGAACCGGAACCGGTTCCAGTCAACGTTGACTGAAACCGGTTCTTCAAGAACCGGAACCGGTTCGAAACTGGTTCTTGGTCAATGTTTGACTATGTTTTTTCCGAATTTTTTCGGGTTTTTTCGTTCGGAACCAGGTAGGAACCGGCTTTTTGGATCCGAAAGTGGAACCGGTCCCGGACCGTGGGTTCTTGAGGAACCGAAACTTGTTCCTCAGGAACCGGTAGAGGAACCAGTTCCAATTGGTTCTAGTTCCCAGATAATTCGAACCGGTTCTTCAGGAACCAGTTTTTTTGCCCACCTCTACTGTTGTATATTAACTCTCAAAAAATGAAAGTATTTTTTTAAGGCATGCTATCATACTCTTACTCTTAAATTACACGAATGACTAAAATCAAACCTAAGACTTCCGGAAAACCCCAATAATCCATCCTCACATATATGAAGAGTGAGACTCGAACTTAGGTGAATTCTCTCAAGGTCAAAATCCTACCAATTGACCACTAATCCCATTAGCATAAAAAAATGAAAGTTAACTAAAATTAATATTGAGTGAGTAAAAGATTAACAAAAGCATATATGGATAGTATATGTGTTTCATGTGACATCAAAAGCATGTTGGAAGGGGGTCATATACAACTAATTATAACAAGACTAGTAAGTGATATTTATAAATCATGAGGTGTACAAACTTACAAGTTCAAACTCAGTGTCATTTGCATCATAACTCTCAAAATTGGAGTGTACCTCTTTTCAATTTACATTATTCTGCCTTTTTCTTCTATATCTATACTTACTTTAAAAATTAAGCCTTGCAGCAACATCCCCATAATGTCATGGAGGTTCAAGCCACAAAAACAGTCTCTTTGCAGAAAAACACAAGTATAACCATCTCATCTCTATAAGGGCAACACTTGCACCAATCGGAACAGAAGGTCACAAAGGCCGGGTTATGGTGATAGCCACTTCACAACCGATAAGCCATCGTGCATACCTCAGAGTATCGCCCCCTATCTATAATTTCTCTATAACGGAGTATATGCTTCTCTAAGCTCTTTTTCTATGATGTATGTGTTACATTTGTATTACAAGTTAAGGTACACGAGGGAAATGACATGAATACCTTATGGTTCGATGAGATGCAAGAGCTTGTTGTAAAGCAACATTAACTCGAGCTCCACCCATAAATACCGAATCATACAGCTGACATACAAATCTAGACAGCTCCTCCTCATCATCATCCCAAACTAACATACCTTTATCTGTACCAGTAGTGGTACCTTTATCAGTCTCACTATCTTCCCAATCGCTTGCTGGGCTGATGGGTTCTGTATATTCATCATCCCCTTCGTCCACCCCGATTTCAAACTTCCCATTCTCCATATCGTTAAACTCAGTTGATCCTTGAAATGTAGTCAGCTGCATTTCTTGGGGTTCTGATGATGGGCATATGACTGCTTTAGCACCAGAGTCTAGGAATGCCTTTATTAACGCAGGTGAAGGGCCGTATAAGCACGTGCATATTATGATTCTATCCCTCCAAGCACCAACCTGCAAAACTTTCAAAAATGAAATGAAAATGCAATTATAAGCATGCAAACATGCCACATATGACCCAATCACAAAGATATAACGCACCATCCAACGAACATCTTCGGGAGTTAAGTGCATAGATGGGACTGTCCTACGGAACATGTAGGCCCCAATTTCTTGATCGTCTTCCATGACCTTCATCAAGCATTAAGATACAAATGATTACTACATGATCGCTTTGACATAAAGCATCAGAGTAGATTTAGAGGTGGAAGATGGGCAAGTTGGGTAATGGGCTAAAAACACTTTGTGTTTGAAATGGGTCTTTTTTTTAGTACAGGGTGGAACTCAAACTTGTTCAGGAGGATCCACAAGCACCTGCTTGTCTATTTTTTAACATACGAGTATAAAACAAATCATGCGTTAATTATGGCTACAACTTTCTTCTATTACAGGAATAATCTAAACCTTTAAAAAATCTGAATTCAGGGGTTGTATGCGGTAAAAATAGACTTTTGGAGACTTTGAACCCTTTCCCCTTATAGCAAAATCTTTAATTTGAGAAACATACATCAATATCAACCCATCAATAAGTAAATGGGTAATGACTGGCAAATGGAGAAGCAAAGCCGCATAAGCTTACTTGGGTTTGGCGCCCTATGTAACGATGTACAACACCACCAATCTGAAAATAAGGCCGACAGGCAACCAGCTCAGAAACAGTTGAGATATTGGAAATTGCTGACATATATTTTCTCCGTCGGCCTTTTAACATTGATAGCAAACTGTATTTGACATTCTGTAGAAACTTCTCGGCTAGATCCCCTGGTTCCGCAACCACAAATACATCATTTTGCCAACTACAACATGAAAATGCAGCAGCTTAGACCAAGTGGTATGATAGGTTTTAACAACAGCACATTGCAACACAAGAAACGGCCAAGACTTATATTCTATAATCGCCACTCAAAATCTGGCTAAAGCAAGCACAGTATTTTCTTAGAGATGGAAAACTGAGCGGGACCGGTAACAGGGTTGGGTAAAATGGACCAGAAACTCTTTGTGTTACTTATTTTGTATGTTTTTTCTATAATATAATTAATGAGCTAAATATGAATGCTACCAATAATTGAATAGTATTCATTAAATATACTACATACTATGGGCACCTTCCAACCCATTTGATATGTTCTCTTTTTAGCTTTTCTACTTATTTAATTAGTTAGAGATAAGACACAATCTCATGAAGTCACTTATTATTAAATGGGTTAAAATTGCCACATCTAGCATTTATATATATATATATATAAACTTGTTGCAACTACACATGACAGGGCTTAACTGCTTAACATACTAGCTTCGTCTCATTTTCACAGTACATGTAACTATTTTGTTTGTCCCAATTTCATATCCATATGCATAGTTAAACTTCACCAACCTCCCTGATTTCCCCCTCTGTTTATCTTTATATTGTAGGTTGTCTAAATAAATGAAGCCTTATTTGCAAAGTCACAAGATTGGTAACATTTTAACCAATATGTTCATTGATTACAAATATCTTAATTCAAAATTAATTGCTGGCGGACAATTAAAATTAGGCGGGAGGGGGGGGGGGACTATTGATAATAACTGGCCTTTCTCAAAGTAAAGAGATGTAAGGAGAAAGCAAGGACCTCAATATTGAGCCCGTAGTATCATTTTGGAGGGATAAGTGAACAACCCCGACTTGTGGTGAGCTCTGTAGCTTTTCGTGCAATAATCGAACCGGTGCTGAAAGCTGTCTTGGAACTGTAGGAGATTCTGGAGGAGAAGAAGTTCTATTTGAATGGAATCCATCCAGGCTTAAGTGTGGTACTGATTCGATTCTACCAGCCCTATGGAGTCCAAGATCGGGACTGTAGAGAAGTGGGCTTGACGGGAAGCTTCCAGTAAATAATGGTGATGTGAACGGGGTCGGAAAAGATGTTCCTGGGTCGGGCTTATTAAGTGTTCCTGATGCAGCATTCAGATGAGATACTCTTATGCCATGATCAGAACAGAATGTTTGAAGCGAGCGTGCATGGTTAAAAGCTCTTCCAGAATCGGGATTGTGAGAAGCTTCCACAAGTAGCACATTACGTCTCCACCCTAAGGATGGACCGTTTTCACCTGTTAATGTGAAATATGAGAATCGGAGGTTAAAAAATGCATGAAATCCACTGTCAGATGGTACTAGAGTAATAACTAGAGGTGAAAAGTTTGATGCATTGGCTTATGAATGAGTTGATTCTCGCTATCTTAATCTCTTGGGGTCAAATAGGTAAATCGTAAAAAGTAGCTTAGGAAAAAACCGGTCAAAGAGATCTAAATTTTACTAAATCATTTTATTCATCAAATTACATTATTATTGAAATACTAGGATTTTTGTAGTATAATAATTGAGAGTTCAAAAACATTAACTATTTCGGAAGTGTCATAAAAACTTCAAAAAATAAGTGTTCCGGGTCAGCCCAATCTTCCTTCTATCCATACAACAAATTACCATTTTGACACGTTAACCCATTTTGCCACCTAATGACCTACAATAAGTTTAGCAATTTTACCAGTATTTGGACCCTTTGCCTTGAGAAACTGTTGAGAATTAAGATTGTCTGAAAACTTTTCATCACTTTGGTTCAACAGCAATCTCTCACAAACTTTTTTGAATGCAGGCGAATTGTTTTGAATATACTCATCCGTTGCTGCCTCTAACTTAAGCCAAACTGTTGGGTCAGTTTCATCCAACTCCATATCACATCGTTCATCAACTACAAAAAAGAGAGTGGTATATATTTACAGGTCACAAGTACAATAAAAAATGCCAGTAACTTGTTACAAAATGCAGTATAGACACCCTTTTTGCTATCAAAAAATATATATGGATAAGTTTTGCAATATGATATTCCACCTGGATTGAACCGGAAATAATGTATTTCAGGAACCATAGGTAATAATGTGCTCAATGCCTCCTCAACACGCTCAACTGAGCAGGCACTTTCTATCAAAACTTGGCCAGTGTCCAAATAACGCCATCCACCTTTACGAGCCTAAAATCAGATGCAGAAACAGGGTAAGATTTGTGCAGAAATATAAACAGATTAGTCTGGAGCATCTCCAAATTACTATTAATTAAGGTCCAACAATGAACCCAGCCACTATCCAGCACACCCTGGCATAAATGGTTCAGGAAGCTTGTGTGCAACATAGTAATGGCACAAAATTCTTCATCTCCAACATCCAAATTTCTACATTAGTTAAGTTCACAAGTGCTGGATGCATGGGGCAAGCTGTCTATGTCTCAAACCAAGACTCATAGAGCTAGCTTAAGAAAATAGTAGCTTGGTTCTTTTGATAATTACACAGAGAAGCAATGCGAACACATCTTAAAAAACTGTATGTCCACTAATACATTAAATAAAATTAAGGGCTTCGGACGGTATCACTAGGACACCCCTGAGAGCAAGTGCAATTACCTTTGTTGGAACGGAACAGCAACCCACTGAAACCAAAGTATCAATTTTTGCATCTGGCCATAAAAGTTGTGCTTCTCGTATTGCAAATATAGTAGGGTTATTTGCAACAATAGCACCATCTTGCCAGCGAAATACACCTGCACAGTCATAAAGTAAAGAAGTAAGCTCAAATCCTACCTCTTTGCTTTTGTCCTACATGTTTGATTTTAATAAGCTAGAAGGATCTTCTATCAATAGTCACAGGGAATTACACAACCAACAGAAAAACGTAGTCACGGACTCTGCTATATTGTTCACTGAGGCACGACAGACCAGGCAGTACATTGGATTCCAAAAGAACTACTTAGGATTTTGTTTTTGAAATTGTTACACTTGGATGACCTTATAACTCAAGCATGACAAAATTTGACCTTTATACTTTTAAACGGGTTGATTCAGGTTATTTTTTGTCAAACGGGTTAAACTGGATGGTTTAAACGGGTTGATTCAGGATAAACTTATGCAATTACACTTAGAGCACCAATTATCCCTTGAATGAGAGTTAAGAATGCGGTCATAAAGCATTTCAGGTCAATCCACCTCAAAACTTTTCAGCCCGTACCAAAACATTACTCATTTGAACTTATTAACCAAACCACCCAGTTTGCCACCTTTATCTCAAACGGGTTAAATTGAGGATTTAAACATGTTGATTCAGTATAAACCTCTGAAATAGTACTTAGCACACCAATATCCATAAAAAATAAGATCTAAAGAATGTGGCCATAAAGCATTTCAGGTCAATCCAACTCGAAACTTTTCAATCCATACAAAAAGTTTACTCATTTGGAACTTATTAACCAACACACCCAGTTTTGCCACCTTTATCTTAATTGGGTTTACGGGTTTAAAAGCAAGTTATATTTTCATTTGTCCCTTTTAGGCATCGAACTTATATCTGTTCCTTATAAGTCATCAAACTTTTCTCATGCCTTGATTAGGTCACTGAAATGCAAAATTTGAATTTCGACAACAAATAAATAATTTATCGGTTTATAGGTTACCAGATGACCTAATCAGGACGTAAAGAAAGGTTTAATGATTCATTAGGGACACATGGTTACTCTAACACATATACTATGTAATCCTATCCATATTATGTTTAAAGATTGATGTCAACATAGGGAGATCATACCATCAGAGTAATCATCAAGATAATATGGAGCTGCAGATGATGCTCGTATAGCTTGCCATAAATGATGTCTACAGCTTCCCATATAAGAACCAGATTTGTAACCAATTTGATTACCAGTAGTAGATGTTGCTAAACTTTCTAAAATCGTCAAAGGAGATTCCGGTGTGCCAGCAGGGTACTACAGTTCAATGAGGAAACATTGATCAAAAACGATCTATTCTGTTTTCAGAAAGCATCCGATATGTCAATTTAAGTTTTAAACGTAGATGTCATTGTGAGAACCTGGTAATTACGGAATATAAATGGCTGAGCTGGTGACACATTGACTAAAGTTGAAATTACAATAACTTTTGGAATCCCTTTAACTGCTGAGTCTATCAAGAGATCCCCATCTTCTTCGGCACACATTTCTTTCAACAATCTTTCAAACTCATCAGCGCAGTGCTGGAGATAAATGAGATTGATAGTATTAGTATACTTGTCTAACCAAAACCCTGTATGTATTCAGCAGCATTCGTGTATTCATCCTTTGAAGATTTCATATTTGATAAAAAAATTTGGACAAAAGGGAAACCAACAAGTTTATAGTCTATTTCAGATAACCAGCTTTGTTCCTCGGAAAACCACAAACTTCAAAAAAATTTCATGAAATTTCCTTTCCATATAAGAAGGTAAAAAGCTAGAATTGCATACTTTAGACCCATGCACAACGACTCTATAACTCTGTGACGAACTTTTATAAAGCTGATCCAACTTCTCTCTCCAAGTTGCTGCTTCATTATCCTTTGGAACGGGCTCCGCGAAAACAAGTTTTCCTGGAGGATAATAAAACAGTATCTTTTACCAATATAAAGAAAAGGAAGTTGGTAATATCTTTATGTACATATGGACCATCAAGCTCACCAAGATTTTTGTATATATCTTCACATTTTTCTAAGGACATAAGTTTTATTCCAAGAGCAACTGCAAGCATGCCACCAGTTGATGTGCCACATATAAGGTCAAACATCTCGTGAATCTGCTTTCCTGTACCCTTCTCGATTTCCTTAAGAATTTGTACAGTAGCAAGACCTTTCATTCCACCTCCATCCATCGTAAGTATCCTCACTCCTTGCTTTCCCACCTGCCTTCCTTTGATGCAACGCCGTAGACTCTCATTCTCCCCTATTGTCACATATAAAGCAATTTTGATCCAATTATTTTTCAATGGGTCGATTTCGGTATGTCTTTATATTCAATGAGTTAATGGGGTAGAAAATAGGTCAAAAGGACCCGTGTCAAGTTTTTTGAACAGGCCTAAAATCACCCGAAGTGTATTCTCAATACATAATGTGTCCGGATTTATGTTTCAGACAGAAACTTTTTCAGGCAACCCGATCTGAACCATTTTAATTGACACTAATAATGTGCATGTTTGACCCATTACCATACTACCCTTTGTTTGTGTTATGGACAAAAACTGTATCAGGTCAATCCAATTCAACACATTTTAATCGTGCCAGAAAAGGGCATGTTTTGCCCATTACCATACTTCCCATTTTTCTAATACAAATAATGAATTGATAGCTACATTAAACCATCAAAGGAAACGAACCAAGAATTGCAAGAGTGCGAGCTGCAGCTTTCTTCACACGTAGCTCAGATGAAACTGCAAGCCGCAAAAGAACATCCCTCAAACTTTCAGAAGCAACAAGAAGCCGGCGGTTCTCTAAACAGAAGGCTATATTCCCGATAGCTACTAAAGCAGACCTTTGTACCTAATAAGTTAATCTGTAAGAATTGCATACCTACCTCCTGAAAACAGACTGATTGTATATTCAGTCTGTATTGGGTCCTATCAGATAGGTAGGCAAGAATGCTACCAAATTCTAAAAGAGTTCCAGGTTCCAACCAAGTAGAAGCTGAAAAAAGGCATGCTTATAGTTACCTCTGGATCTTTATGAGCTGATAGCAATTTTAATGATCTTATCAAATCTCGGTTCAACATCTTTTGGGCCACTATGTCAGAGACAAACCCCAACTTTGCAACGACTTGTAAAACAGATTTCAGCTCTTGAGGGCCAGCAGATTTCAGAACTCTTTGAATGGGTTGCATAATGTCACATTTCATCAACTGAAGTGCCATAACTACATCTGAGGCAAGAGAAGTAAGTGCAGAACAAGCTTGCTCAACCTGAGACAATGTACAACTACTTGGAATAAAACCCCAATGAAAAAGAGACATCTAAAATTTATGGGGTGTCAGATGTGAGTTTTGAAAGTGATTATATGATTACATATCATCAGGATTTTAAAAATTAGTTTGGGATATTAGAATTATAAAGAATATCAGATTTTAAGTGTTAGTCAAGTCCTGAATAGTTGTGGAATGAATGACCATAAATGATATTTTATTGAAAAAAGAGATGTTCTGTGAAATGAGGGCGCGGGTATTGCAAATAATGTCCGAAGAAGGTGTAAATAGGTAACTTTTCCTTTGATGAAATATCATATTATTGCAACTAGAAGTTGCAATAGCAAGATAATCAGTTCGAAAACTCAACTGAACGCCCCCGATGATAGAAACGCAAACTAACCACATGATGATTTTCACTACTTATCATGCTTATCAGTTGTCGTACTGCATTTTCATCTTTAACAATGACTACACGGTTTCCTTCATCATGCATCATCTTAGCAAGGGCAGATGCTAGCAAGGGATGGCGGCACGAAGAATAACGAAATACAAGGGCAAAAAATGCACTTAGCTTGTGTCGGGAAGCAACAAAGTAAGAGCTATTCTCCATCTGTATCCCAGTTATTATAAGTTAGATTTGACTTCACATGCAATCTATAGAGGAGACAATATGGGTGGGTTGGGTAACAGGTCAAATGGTTTGAGTTACAATGAGTCAAATGTTTTAGGATTTACCATAGGTTGAAATGAGCTAACCACAATTAGAAAAACATTTTTAAAAAACTTAAAGTTTTAATAAAGATAAATTTTGTTCCACATAATAAGATGCATTAAATAGTCTTCAAATGTTTCATCAATCCGTTTGACCTTCAACCTGTTCCCCTTTTGGCTAAAAAAACGTGTTTGGCCAATCTGACCAGATTGGAAAAATGACAGCCCAAATAGACCCAACTATAAAATGGGTCGAATTTGCCAAGTTTAGAACAAAATTAGCTACATCATTGTCCACACCTCTATCTGGACATTCACAGATCTTAGATAGTCATCTGCAACAATACGAATATTTGCAAGAGAAAGGTGGCGGAGTTGGTGCAGAGGAAGGATTTCAGGCAGGAATTCAAGTGGATTAGCAAATAGCCTAAGAACACGTAACTCTGCCATTGCTCTGCACGGAAAGTTTAAACTAAACATTTGATCTCAATTTAAGAATATATATAGTCTACACAATAACTATATCATAATCAAGAGGGACACCTGAAATCAAGAAGAGGGCATACAAGCTTATTATGTTCAAGTGATAGTTCCACCAGTCCAACGCAATGCCTGAGCTCAACTGTTTGTTGTTCAAACAAAAAAGGTAGATGTCACAAGCTATAAATCTGTCTTACACCTACATAATTACAAGCAAATAACTTCTTAGGAAGTTGTAGAAGGGGGACAGTTATTCAGCAATCAGAACACAATTACAAGCTTACCTGGTACAGACACCAATAAGTTATGTTCAACCGTGAGTACTTTTAGGTTTTTCAGATCGCCAACTTCTGGGGGAAGAACGAGTAGCTTATTGTTATCAAGATATAACTTCTCGAGAAGTGGCAGTTTAGTCAACTCGACTGGAAACATCTGTTACAGTTGCAGCTTATCATTATGAAACAACAATACTCTTAGGTTTGACCTACATCATCTTTACTCCTAGATTGCAGAAGACCAATTTATTGTGATGCAAAAACCTTATACTAACAAAACATATGATGTCCTTCCACTTTGTCAATATCAAACACTTAGTTTTACATGTCTACAACAGTAAACTATAACTGAACTTAAAACTCAATAAGCATATTATACATTGATTGTATAAACCTCTGTGACATGAAATATTACACGACATAGGGAGTATATATTTGGTCGTGCATTTGAAAAGGAGTATACGAGATTGAATAGTCAAAATCAGCTGATTTAAAGCAATAAATAGTAGTGCAAGCGATACTACTTTTCAATGTGCTACTCAATGTGTAGATTAGATATCCGTCTTCTAAGAGGTTGAGGGTTCAAGTCACACAGGGACAATAGTCTAAATTGGCTATGTGTGAGTTTATTGTCGAAGAAATGTGTTTGAATGCACAGTGTATGTTTATTGTTTTAACCATTAAGTCCTGAGTAGATAAAGTTACTGAATTTATAAATAATGCCTATATTATATAGTTCTAAATGACTTAATGGATTAAGTACTTACTAATTAAGTCTATTAAGTTCTAAACAAACACACTTATCGTTCACATAACATGAAGCAAGAAGTGAATTATTCCAAAAAGAAATCGAAAACTTACAGACAAACCACAACCATACACACTAACAGCAGTAACATTAATCCAATGATCACCACAAACTCTGGCCCCAAGCCCACCAGTACCATGCCCAAAACCCGAATTCCCAGACTGATGATTTGCTGCAAAATTCGATTTCATCAGCTTACTAAATACACCCATCCCATCATACTGTTGACCCGACCCTCCAACCCGTGACATTGCCACTGCCTTAAGTGGGTCCCTCTGCTTCACAACTTCCATTCCAACACACACCAACTTCCCATCTTCATTATTATCATCACATTCCGAGAGCTTAATCACCACGGTATCTCGAGGCAATGGCAAGGCCACCATAACCTTAGACTGAAGCCTCAACGCAACCTGACCATCATCTTCGCTTGCTATCCAATTTAGATCGATTCTAAACCGATCTTTTGATGAAAACAATTCAGATGATGGTCCTGGAGGCCGTGATGATGACAACGATGACGATGACAACGAAGGTGGACGGTTTTGATCGTCTAAGGTTTCATCTGTACCATAATATAATGATAGATGAAACACATCTGATACCCGTTTCCAGGCTAGTCCCCATGACATTTTCTTAACGTGGATTTTTGTTTCATGCAGACATGCATGACTATTATTTTATAAACGATTAAAATATATAAATTGGATCGATGTTTTTATATATATGAACAATTTTTTATGGTTTGGAGGAATAAGCATTTAGGATGTGTGTGTCATGAGATTTGATTATGATAAACTTGGGGGATGGTGTAAATTGTCAAATGAAACAGCATTAGTAAAGTTTGATTAGCGAGTTCCTTTTAATTTTTATTTTTGCAC
>JANDBE010000051.1:12394572-12405389 GCA_024320915.1 Erigeron philadelphicus
ACCTGTAACGGCTTATAGTCTACATCTCGTAGTCTAGAGTACGTGCAGGGCTTCACCATTGTACGGTGAGGTGTTCCTTGATGTCGAATACCGACTAACTGTTCAAAAAAAAACAGTGAATTTATCTCTCTTAGCTAGCTGACATGTGCAAGTGATTTGTTTTTTTTTTCCTTTATTTTTGTATCTATTATAAGTTTATAACGTTGGCTAGAGATGCATGATATACTGTGTAGGAGTTCTATCATTTGAACTCTCCGATATGAAGTTGGTTAAAAGCATTGTTTATCATGTTGGGGGATTGCAAAAGTCAGTTGATCTTTTGCTAGTTAACCCAAATGACATTTGGAGTTGTATTAAGATAGAATAGGATGGTATATGGTTCTTTTTTTCCTTTAATAATATGTATTAATTAACTCTTTTCCAGATGCTATGAAATTGACTGGAGATCCAGAATAATTGCTGTGACGTCATCGTATGTGGTTCTCAATAAGCCTGCTGGTACATCAGTATGTCTATCACGTGTTCTCCTTGATCTTAGTGATATGTATGACCCTTTGCTGCTTCTTGTTGCAAAAACATATGCCGGCTAACTTGTACAGATATACCCAAATATGTGTGACAACCTTTTTCTAGTTATCCTGTATAACCAAAATATATTTGTTTTTGGTGATATATTTTTCCATTGGAGACACTTCTGATTTTCTTTTTCACTTTAGCACCTTTCATATCAACTTTGTATCTTTCATGTTGTGGTTTAGGTTGGTGGAACTACAGACAACATCGAAGAAACTTGTGTAAATTTTGCTACTCGTGCCTTGGCATTAACTACTCCATTAAAAACGACTCATCAGATTGATAATTGTACAGAAGGCTGGTAAATCAAATCATTGACCATTTGTAGCTTTTCTTTTTGTAAATGAGATGACAATTAATATAATCTTGTTTTGCAGTGTTGTGCTAGCTAGAACTAAGGATTACTGTTCAGTTTTTCATAGAAAGATCAGGGTAAGTTTATAATTTGTATTTAAAAAACTGTGGAGATCTATATATTTGAATTTGATTTTACGTTCGTGACAATTTTATATATGTCTTGTCCTCCAGGATAAACAAGTGAAGAAGCTTTATCTCGCACTTGTTGCTGCTTATGTGCCATGTGGGGTCATGACCCATTACATGCGACCATTTCGTATGGCTCCAAAAATTATTTCCAAAGGTATTCATTGCCATTTTATCTTAAATTCTTCTCTTTTTGTAAACTAAATCATAGAAAAGCAATTTTCGTAGTGGAAGGGGGTGACTCCAAAAACTGTATACAAGTTCTAACATCGACCTTTGGTATTCTCTTCTTAAAGCTCATCTTTTGTATTAGGCAAAATGTTCTTTTCTCATAAACTTATACTCGATACAAGCAAGTAGAGATAATATATGTCTACAGGTTTGTCGTCTAAACTCCGGTCAAGCTCAATGCTCAACTATGAAATCAAAAAATGAAGATCACAAAACAATGTCTTCTGTTTTCACTCGAAAGTCCTTTATCTCATATGGAACATGAAAAAGGATTCTGTTCTTGCGACATAGATATGCGTTAATAAATCTACAAATGATCGTAAAATAAAATTTATAAAAAAGTTTCATATACCTTCTATCCCTTGTGTTTGATCAGTAGAAACATATGAACTGCGAACTTTAGCTGATATGCGTCAAACTTAAGTCAACAAGTCAAAGTTAGAGTCGACACGTCTTACATGATAGGCGGTAAAGTTAGTTAGCTGTTAAGTCGTTGATCAATAGTATAAATTGGGTGAGTCCGTAATTAGTTTACATCTTCTGATTCGTTCTTAAATAATAAATTCCTCCTTTGCTCTCAAGCTGTTTTTGAGCAATTTAGAGCTCCAATTGGTAGTTGTTTCCAACTCTGATTCAATTGTGAGCTGTTCTTATAATTGTTCTCACTCTTCTATTAATATAGCTTTTGTTCGTTTTTTTTTTGTATTAATTGGTATTAGAACAATTGATATTGGTGCCGGTGTCAGTTTCTTATTCATGATGAGACTCTAAATTCCTTACCGGTGAATTCTTGAATAGCTGAAAGTTATTGTGATTTTGTCCCAAACCAGAATGCTAGAATGTTCAAAAGGACTATTTAAAGGGCTTGGTTACTTATCAGTTTATTGACTTTTTGTAAACATGAAGCTTTGGTTAAACCTGTCCATGTATGATATATCTTTCAAATTTGCAGACTTTATTAAGGGATGGAACATGTGCGAACTTGAGGTCCTAGAATGCAGGAAAGTTCCTTGGCCAAATGCTTTACTTGCAGATAAGTATGGACTTGAGGATTCAAATTGGCCAAATAAAGAATTTGCATACGAGTGCAAAATTAACCTGTTGACTGGCCGTACGCATCAGGTACATGATTGATTTCAGGGGCTTCTTTTGCTATATTGATACTCATCATTTCCCATTAAAGAGATTAGAGTTTGTTTTACGACATCTGATGCATAATTACAGATTCGAGCCCAACTGGCCGCCTGTGGTGCACCAATAGTGGGCGACTCAATGTATATGCCAGCTGCAATAGCAGAGGTAATGAGTCCTGGGATAAACCCTTTTGGCAAGTACAAGAAGCAATTTGAAAATGAAGCTGATAGAGAATCTGCTGCTGAAGAATGGGCTGCAAAACACGGGAAGGAGCCTGGTGTGGCTATTGGCCTGCAAGCTTGCCAAATTTCATGGGATGAAGGTGAGCATTTCTACGAGGCTGGGGCTCCTTGGTGGACTCAATAACATTTTTCCATTGGGTGTTTGAAAGAGCCATGAAGGTTGCTCGCAGATACTACACAGGAAGTGTGAGGTTCTTGTTCATCTAGCCTTTTATTTCATTCTGATTTTTAACATTTACTTTTTGGTATTGTAGGAGTGGATCAACAGGTTTTATTACATAAATTTGAATCCAATTTTTTATACCTGGTACAGGTGGCTACTTTTTTTCTCTCGAGATTTAAAGATGAACAAGCCAATTCCAATGTGCTTAATGAGTTTGGATGAAAAACTTGGAGGGAGAGAACAGCAAAGCTGTGCATTCACACAGACACACTGGTTGGATAGCCTAGTAGGACGATGTTTGAAAAGGTTTCTGTTCAAGAACATAGAATAGCACGGTAAGCAGCTAAATTTAGTGTATAGCAAAGTTGTGGTTTTTTATTTATTTTTTGTACTGTTTCGGAAGATTTCATTAATTGTCTCCCCCATGTAACACAGACATAAGATAAGTTTGTAAGTCATTTGAATAGAACCTTGGATCTCCAACTAGATTATTGGGGTATTTCAGGGGGTATAGTTTACAAAGCACGTATGCACCTGCAGTTATCTGGTCAAGTGGCGTAAAGTGAATATATTCTTTAGTCATGTTTTTACTTCGAGTCATTTTATTGGGATGACAGATGATCATAGGGATTAGCATTATTACCGAATTACTGAAACCAAAACTGGTAACAACTGAGGTAGGCTATAGCCTCTGTTGTAAATGTGTTTGAATTTTGTTTAGTTAGTTTCCCAAAAGACAATCACTTTTTGTAGATATGGTTTTTATTGTAATTTTGTCACAGTAAATAGCCATATGTGTTGAAGCTCAGACGAGTTGGTATTTGATTATTTCTTGGCAAAAACCAACTTGTGATAAATAAGTATGATAAAGAAGACTGTTCAAACCAACAAGGTGGAGCAACATATTCATGCGGCATATACATTAAGTGTAAATCATATATCAAATCTCACATTGGAAAATAGCTAGAAATTTGGGACAAAATGGTTATAGACCGTGTACTGCTGAAAATTATGGTACGGAACGGGTACCAAAATAGTGTATTCTGCTTGGTATTTGGTATATTGGTTTCAGTACCTCACCGATACCATCCTTACTCTGATCCTAGACTATACTGGATATATTCTGCACGAATTGAGATGCCATTTTGTGTATTAGACTCCGACAAAAGTTCGGTTTCTTTTGTCTCTAATGAGTACTTGAAGAGTAATCTTACATAGGAATATGTCCTGGACTGCATTGTTCAAAAGCAGCTAAAATACAATTTTTTGATGCATAAAACCAAATAATGTGTTTTATTAGTGAAATTCGATTAATATTGCCGTTGCGATAACTATAATTGATGATGTAACTTTACTGGGTGAAAGTAAAACAATCTCAGCATAAATTAATGAAGATCAATTATTAACTGGTCAACCCTTATCAAGGGTTCAAGTCTTCAAGACCACAATCCATATTGGGCTAGTATCATTTTGGCCCAACTTCACGGAATTCCAGCCCGAGCCCAGATCATAGACTGATATATCAGTAAATCACACTATATTTGATACTCTACTTTGTCATTCATATAGATCAGCTGAGTTTATTATCATGATGTACATCCAACGTTACAAGTAGACCCCTTTTACGGTAACTGATATTCATATCATAATTATATACCACATTGTACATATCTATAACAACTAGAGGCAGTACCAAAAAATATATCAAAGAGGGCAAAACTAAAAAAAATCCATGAAAAGTAAATTCAAAAGGGGGCAAAATGTTTAAAACTTATAGAAGACTTTTAAAAATTCATGAAAAGTTTAAAAATACATGACAAAATCTAAATTTTGATGGGGCATTGGCCTCTTTTGCTCCCCATGTGGTACCACCCATGCCTACGCCGGATTTGAATCTTAACAACGTCCTAAAGGTTTTGTAATCATGTGTAAATATGTATAACATTGTTAAGACCCCTCGTTAAATGTGCATGTGACAAAATTTAAACCTTTGACTCATTAGAAAAAAAATTACAAAATGAAAAACTTCCAAACTACTAAGCTATTATTGAAGATTTTTTACTCTTTTTTTTTCATAGAAAAGCTGGCATTAATGAGTTTACACTTTCCTTTGCCACCTTGAAGTTTTATCAACAAAATTGATATCGTTGTGGTTATCAAATTTTTGAAGCATATATAATTTTTTTTTCCCGATATTTTCTTATATGATTGTACGAAACATGAAAGGCTCGCATAAAGTGATTAAGAACGTTCATTTGAATCCGGGGATCATGGATTCGATTATTACTAGGTGTAAGACTGGAAGTTGCTTTTTACCTTATATGAAAATAAGGTTGTTTATATCTCAAGTATCTCATATACGGTGAAAAATACCTGTAATTCGCAAAAAGCGATATTCGAGTTATTTTGTTTTACTTTTCTTTTACCATCCCAAGAACTATAGCATTTTTACTTGGAAAATGATATATTAACCTAAATCAGGTGTTTAAAAATCAACCTGAAGTCTCAAAAACTTGATGCGTGTATTCCATTAATTTCCCTTACTAATCTTATCACTTGATTTATCCGAGTGTTATAATCATATTATTAGGTTGATTTTTAAACACATGATTTATGTTGATTTATCATTATACAATTTTTACTTATTTACTTTTTTTAAAATGTCTTTTCAACATAATAATAAGTATAGACAAGCCGATACACCCGATTTCATCGTGTCGAATTGTGTAACGGTTGACTGGCGATACGAGTTTGTCATAGTTGGTCTAAAAATTAGCAAGGGTTCAAAACTCGGGTCAACTTGGTCAAGACTTGACCATATTAGTCAAGACTTAATTGTATCGGATAAGGTCAACCAAATTCAAACTTTTTTTTGTGTTAAAGCTTTTATCAATTATTTTATTATTTTTAGACAATTATGTTTAAGTTAAAAAATTATTTTATGTTTAAGTTTGAAGTTTTATAAATATTTTTAATTTTTTTCTTACATATAAACTGAAGAATTGTTATTTTATACATAAAAAACTCACTATTCACCGATCTAATTCTGATCTGATTTTTAAAAAATCCTGAGTCTCTCGGTTTCCGATCCAATCCTGATTCCTGAGTTTTTCACCCTTGAGTATAGATAGCGAACGTCAGTGTTTATTTTTTTCTTAAATAATACAGTATTACTATTTATATGCCTTTTATGCGTTCAAAACTAAGTTAAATTATATTGTATATATGTATAGACAGTGGCGGAGTTATGTGGTGGTCACGAGTGACCATGACAACCACTCAATATCTATAAAACTCTATATTTTTAGTACTATTTTTAAGTATTTAATCAGTTTTAAGGTAATTGACAACCCCTGACTAGAATAATTGAAATTTGTAGTTTAACTTCGGACTCATTAGTATCATGAAATCTGTTCGGCGACCACAGGATAAAAATCCTGGCTCCGCCACTGCCATAAGGTAATCATAGTTTTGCCCATATATACAAATTTGCATGCCTTACCCTTCCCTAAAAGCTTTTATGAAGTTTTTGTTATCAGAAGTTGTGTCATGATTGACTACTTGACTGTAGACATACTATAATTGTGGATGTAGGTGTGCGATTAGTCTAAATACAGTTGATATGACCACATGTACCATGCATACTTGCTGACAACTTCCACTAGGATATACGCATATGAAATTTGATGTAAATCCAGTATCCAGGCTCTTCTGTAAGCAAATGTTCTCACTAGATCAAATTTTAAATTCGATCCAGGAAATTGCTAAGATCAAGGCAAGAGAGGTAGTCATGACACGACATCACATCGAGAAATTTAACAAGCTTGAATCCACACTGCAGGGTGTTTCACATAAGACTCAGGTAAAGTTTTATTATTCTCCTCGTGGTATTTAACAAATCCACCTTCTAATTTGCCTATTACACGCGTCCGATTAGGCACAACCCAGTGAGCCAAAAACTTGAGAGAGAAGAGATGATGGCATTAAAGGAGACATGATAAGCTACGTTCCCGATGAGATTGGAATTAGCATCAACCCAAAGGCGGTCTTTAATTGGTCACCTTTCAATCTTTTCGCATTTGATGAAAGTTGCAACACTTTTCCAGTGTCTATAACTTTGAATGTAAAAATTACTCACTTGCTAATTATGTGTCGGTTCAACTTATTGATGATATTGATTTGGTCAGAAGATTCTCACAAAGGGCTTTCAAATCACATTGTTATTAGTTAAACTGATCAAATATAGCAGTTTTAACCGGATGGCATATTGTGGATACTTTATGTTATGGTTAAACACAGGTATTTATGGAATACATTGAGCTATCAATTGTAAGAAGACGATGGTAGAGTAGTGAAAGAGTAGTTTTAATATAGGAGTTTATAATAATATACATATATATATATATATATATATACATACATACATATATATTTTAGAACTGCAAGTTTATAATTTATTTGATTTGATGACTATCTTTCAACCATACTATAAGCCCCCATTCCTCCTTTCTGACCTTAGTATAACCAATGAGAGTAGTGAGGGGTGAGGAATGGAAACTCAACTCAAGGCCTAGTAGATCTATTTCTCCAATTTCTTCCATAAAATCTGGAGACTTTATTCATGTTCCGAATTTTTGAACAGCATGTCTTGTTCCATTGCGCTTTCATGTCATGTTCACTAGAAATATGGAATGTAATATAGTTTTGACTTGTTTTATGCGCACCAATTGTTAGCTTAATTCAGGAAGCTTTTGAGGTCTTGTCAAATGATATAATCAGAACACGACCTTATATCAAGGTATTTGATGAGGATAAATCCATGTTGCGAGAAAAATCACTTCTCCATAACTTGCTAATATAAAAGTATCTACATGTTGAATGTACACTCAGCCCATTGCTAGCCCTGCTGCATATAAAACAAGGTGCTACACTTATCGCGTTGTCTATGGATTCAACACTTATGCTGCAGTCCTTTGACATGATTATTGTTTCTTTATCGTGTAGTGTTTCAAATGCGTGTTTTCAACCTGATTACGATAGCTTCTGAATCCTGACTCAACTAGTTAGATAATTAGTCTGACTATAATTAAGAGATAAAATGAGTACATTACGTCAGGTTATACCAAAATTTTTTCATATAATCCACTTAAGACAAAAACACAAACAAATTTAACAGGCTTATACAAAATTTATACCCAGATCATAACTTCTATAGTTGGTTCAAGCCCAACTAACGAGTAAGGCCCTCAATGTGGTTCCAAACCATTTATGTACATAGGTAGGATTATATGTTATTGACTTATTCTTAATGTGTCAAACAGAGACACTAATTGCACTTGGAAAAAGATAATATGAATCTACTAAATTAAAGGTTACCAAAACGTATTCTACATTTCTACCTAACAGGATTAGGCAAAACAACTTGATCTGATACACCCTACAATTTCATACTACAAGCTCACCAATACATCAACCCACTTTTTTCTGTGCCTAATTGAGTTTTTGTTATCATAAGTGTGCTTGAATGTTACAGCAAAACAAAACCAGATATTTGGAAATCGGTTAAAGCAAATCAAACGGAGGACAAGCCAATCGAAAGAGCAACAATCTCGCTCACAGTTTTGTTATCTATTGATCTCTTTGAATTCCATACATTACCATTAGTTTAGAAAGCAAAATGATACACTGATCTACTGATTCTGTACCTACTTTGAATACAAATAAAATGAAAGTGCACACTGAATGTGCTGAAAAATCATAAGTAACTTACCTCATTCATGCTTACGAATTCTATGTAGCTTCTGCTTAACTGCAGCTCGGAATCCACCCTCCTTCTTTGGCGATGGAGTATCCTGGTCATCAGATTCTTTCTTAGAATGAATAGTATCAACAATGGCCTCAATCTCTTCTTTAGCACGATGAAAAATGCTAGGACCTTTGAATTCACTGATTGGGATGTCGGCATCAATATCATCCCCCCTCCCATGAGTCTCTTTACGGTGACCACTTTTACTGGGACTCCCCGTATGTTCTTCTGCCATCAAAACCAAAGGATCTCCCATCAACACAACCCTCAATATCGAGTGACAACATTCGTGTGAAACTAACTTCACAATAGCATACATAGAGTGACATAGGGTGCACTTAAGTATAAGAATCGTACCTGCAAATGAGCCTTGCTTCTCATGTTTAGATCCTGAAAAAGCCGTATCAACCCTGAAGTTATACAGTCAGGAACCATTAATCACATTCATTAAGTACTCCCTAAGATAGTTTCCAACATGCAAAAAACAATCTACTGCAACGTTAACAACATACTTGCGAGCACTAGAAGGCGATTCTTTGTGTGAATGAATGGCTTCCTTAATAGCCTCAAATTCCTCTTTCACTCTCTCAAACACATTCGGACCTTTGACATCACCAATGGGCGTATTCACATCGATATCATCACGCATCCCGTGAGTTTCCTTGTTATGTGATGGGTGTTTTCCGGTTCGCACCTCCAACACATTGGGTGCTTCCAAACCCTTATCTAAAATCAATCCAAAAGTGACAATACTTCATCAAGATGACAACTTTTGAAATACCCATGTTTTGTTTACTTATTTAATTCCTATTCTGGGTACTAATTCTCACTTTGACAAACAGTTAGAAGGCACCAAATAATAAGTTTGGGGACAAAAATAAAATTTCTTGCATAATTGCATGAACATTAGATACAGGAATAAATTTATATATATGAATATGAATAAGCGATTCATTCATGTGACAATATAAAAATGAAAACAGAGAGGGAAGTACCTGAAGATTGATCAGGTTTCGGGTCATCCATTTGGCCGATGAGATGAGAAGAATATAATTATTATGCTAAAATATTCGGTTTTTAGGATGTTGGATAAAGAGATCTGTTAAGTAATATTTTTTTTCTTTGTCCAAACAAATTTTATTCTCGCCAAAATAAAATACACTGCACCTTTATTTCTTGCCGAACGTGTATTGAAAATTTTGCATTCTCGGCTCTTTTTCTTCATTTGGTCCATTTGAAGTTTATGTAGTTTTTTTTCCATTAGTTGTCCAATTATTTTATTCGAAAACAAGTTAATAATTAGTAGTTTACATTCGAGACAGTCAGATTTGAGCATGTACAACCCGTGCAAACGAGCAGGACCTAATGTTTTATAAGGGTCCAAAATTTTGCTGGTTCAACCATATATATATAAACTAACAGAAAAAATATTACAAAATGTTATTTCTCAAGCACACATGTTCAAATTTACCATAACTAGTGTGATTATTTTTAATTATCTAGTTTTTTCCTTTTGTTTCTAATAAATTGTCAAGGGTGTCGATTATTATTATTTTTTGTTTATTTATCATTAGTATCCTTAGTTTTTTTTTCCTAGTTTATCATTATTATGAAATCATTTTCTTTATCATTTTAAACAAAAAAAGTATGAAACTCATTGTTTATGTTTTGAAATTGTTAAAATATATGACCTATTTTAATATAAAACAGGGCTTTTGAAAACCATAAAACGGCCCAACTGTAAAGGGTTAATCGTCGATTCGTTATAGATATATGAGTATAATAAAACCAGGTATGATATACGTTGAATACGTCATAGAAAGGTAAGAGTAGAGCTATATGTAATATAATGGAGAACGATAATGACTACATGCGCACATGATTCAAGGGATGAAGATGAACATTAAGATATTTACTTGGTTATACAAATTGCTAGACATTAATATGGGAAAACTAATGTTGACTTTGGCCTTTGGGATTTGTAATAATATTTTTTCGAAATTCATGCTGACATGATTAACTAAGATGATCATGTGCAATATAATTTATTTGTTAACACAAATCACATTACAAATCTACCAATTGGATAACTCTTTTTACTTTGTTTTTTAAAAACAATAACAAATAAATAGCTAACACCTCCCACGCGTATGTGTTTATGCCGTTTCGACTTTTGATAATGCCT
>JANDBE010000051.1:12449044-12462098 GCA_024320915.1 Erigeron philadelphicus
ACTAACTGTTAAAAAAAAGAATCACTCCTTTTTGTAGAGTTTTTTTTTTTTTTTTTTTTTTTTCAGTAAAAGACTAAGTTTTAAATCTTTTTATAGTATAATTTAGTGATATTGAGGTAATATTAGGATAATTGTAATTTTGATGTTAAAAAAAAACTTCCGAAGTTTGCTTGTTCGCACGTACCAAAAAACACTTGAAGTAAACTTTATCTGGTTGTTAAACTACTTCTAATTAAATACACATTTTCATTTTTCTCATTAATTTTGTCACAACAATGTCACCTTACCAAACTTACCAATTTCAAACTAATATTACCCATAACAAGAGCATCTCTTCACTCTTTTTATCAATTACCACTTTATCTTCATACATAAACCCCAATCCTAGCCTTCTTCCTTTTACTCGTCATCTAAAAGACGAAAACCAAATGGACGAGCGAATGTAGCCAACATTTTTTTAATGGGACAAACTCTTCACTAAAGTGATGAGCTCCAATTGATAACAATCTTAAGATTTAATGACAGTTAATTCAAATTTTTTATCATATGAAATAGATATTTTAACATTTACTCTCATGTTTAACAATAACTTACCCGAAATATATATCAATGCAAGAGAATTGTACTATAAAAACCCTCTAAAATTATTCTTTTTTATTGTTTAAGAAAAAAGGATTATATTTTTTAAAGAGTATATTTTTACTAAGTTTGTGAAAAAAAGAGTGAAAAAAATATTTTTATTAAGTAGTTAAAATCAATCAGCTTGTAAAATGAATTGGACTATTTTTTTTATTACAGTTTAGTGCGTCGAAATGTAACTAACTATACCCGAAATATGTTCAATTCAGCTGCCACGTGTGAGGTTTTTTTTTCAACACGCCACATGCAAGGTTTTGATTGTCGGTCACAAAAAGTTACAAAATTTGAACATTTTTACAAAGTTTGGAAATACAATAAAGGTCGACTTGAATTTGTACACACTATAATTTTTCAGGCATAGTGAGTTACATTCTGACCAGTGGCAGAGCCAAGATTATTATCCTGGGTTCGCCGAACAATTTTCATACTATTAATAAGTGAAAAATAAAGTACAAAAGTCAAATACTCTAGTTTGGAGTTGTTAATTACATTAAAACTAATTAAATACTTAAAAATAATATTATAAATCTATAGTTTTTTAAAAGTTGTGGATTTTCATGGACACCCTTGGTCACCAAATAGTTCATGCAGACGTACTTTACTTTTTTTATTAAGTTAAAAAGAAAAAAACATGGTTTGTGAAGTGCAAAATGTCAGATTTTGCTTGAGAGTAATGTTGAGAGACCACGATGAACCAAACATTGCCTCTTTTATGATCAGATGAGAAGGGACATTATTAGCGTTGTAAATGAACCGAACGAATATGATAGAGCCTTGTTCATCTTCATTCGTTTAACTTCACGAACGGATAAACAAACATAATGACTTGTTTATGTTCGTTCGTTTGTGTACATAAACGAATGTTCACACACACAAACAAACGGACACTAATAAACGAACACAAACGAACTTATTATTTAAACATTTCTTAATTTCTTAAATAATTAGGTATTAATATATATTATATCAAAGAAATATTTATATTTATAATATTTTTTTATTGTATAGGTTATTATGTGTATATATATGTAAACGAACATAACGTATTATTGTTCACGAACGACCGTTCATGAACATAAACGAACGAACGTTCACGAACATATTATCGAACGTTCATGAACGTAAATGAACGAACGAGAGCTTTGTTCATATTCGTTCATTTAACTAAACGAATGGACACGAACGAACTTCCCGCCAAACGGTTCATGAACTTTTCAGTTCGTTTACAGCCCCACCCATGTGTATTAACCCGAATCCATATTGTTCCGGACCGGTTCTGACCCGTCATTTTACCGACCCGTACATTTTGCACTGCTTAGACAACTTCAATCATTTTCTTTTCCCTAGTTCCTTTTATCATCATTTTCCCTTCTTGTTAACAAAATTCAGGTTATTTTCAATCGGCTATTTCCTTCCCTCCAAATACCGACCGGTATGTAAATGTATTTTTTACTGTATTCATTCTACTTGAATTTATATATCTTTGTATCTATATCTATATCTATATATATTCAGCTCCTTAGGTTAAAATATTGTTACCCAACAACAACAACGTAAATAATAATCTTATTTTAATTGTTAACTATAATTTTGTATAACTATAATTATAATTATATATATATTATATATATATATAGATAGATATAAGTTTAGCTGATAGTTGATTATATGCTCAAAAATGTTGAAATTGTTGAAATTTTCAGAATCTTGTTTAGACTGTCAGTTTGATATTCCAAGCTGATATAATTGCAAGTGCCGTTGCGAAAAAATGAATAAGTTGTTGGAATACGGGAAGAAAGCGATGTTTTATGTTAGAGTTTTATCAGGTTACGAAGTACGTCGTATCAGAGCTTACCGACTGGAGATCGAAAAACGTATTGCCGAGGCAAGCATTTTATGTTATTTTGGTTTACTACTTTCTCTTAATGTATTTCTTTTATATAATAAATTGTGAAACTTAGAAGTAAAATTGCGGTGATGCTCAGTTTCTATTACTCGTAGTCATTGGGGTGAAAGTTTTCGACTTTAGTAAAAATTGACTTAATGGCTGTTAAATGCTGAACATATAGTCTAATTTCAATGACCTTGGTCGTGGTCAGGTGTTATTTGAAACATGATCTAATCAAACCACAAGTCTTGAAAATCTTCATCCGAGTCCACTTTATTTAAGCCATCTAATTGTTCATCAAGATCTTCCACTTCAACCAAACGATCTAGTTAGGGTTATTTAACCAGATTGGGTGGACTTGCTTCTGTATGTTATGCACTTGTGTGCTTTCCTACAACAACAACCGTACCCGATCCTTGCATAGCCGGGGTATGGGGCGCTTGTGTGCTTTCCTGTGTCATATATTCTCTGAAGTTTTTTGTTCCTATTAGTGTGATACGTATTGCTACCTCTATTTACCCACACAAATGCATAATGAAAATATATTATCGAATATGTCTTTCTCTTGAAGTAAGTTTAGATTTTAGAATAGTCATGGATGTGAACACTACTAATATTTGCATATTTACTTTATTTCTCCTAAAGTATAGGATAGGAAGTTCTTGTCTTTACTATATATATATATATACACATATGTAACATGCATTTGATCAAATGGAATGAAGAAAATTTGAACTTGTCCTTATCTCCCTCTACATTTCTTTGGGAGTTTTGTTGGTTCTACTGGGTAAAACCTATCAATTGAGGCTTTCATTGAGCTTTAGCCTCCATGGCTTTGGAAGAACTTTGAGCATTCCACATATCTACCTCGCTTCACGGGTCCCAATCCTGCCTGGTGGATTTGTGATGCCAAACAGTGTTCTTCCATCTATTCGATTTATGAAGAAGAAAGGTTTCCATATGTTGTTGAGTTCTTCGATGATGAACCTTTCTATTGGTTCAACTCATGGTATCATGGTCCTCAATGCCTAACATGGAAGTCCTTCACTAATGCAATGCTAACGACCTTCCCTCCGTTACCATCAACAGCCCCAACACCCGCATTGCAGCCCAAATAGAAGCTTCCATCCCAACTGGTGGACTGAATACACCCGAAAACCCCTCCCACCGACCATACATTTTGTCGTCATTAAACCAAAAGGGACAATTTCATCACAGACGACTTCTAGCATTCTTATCTTTGCTAACCGGGGTTCAAGGTTGAAGAATGGAGACCTAAATGCCACCAGAGAACAAGAATAGCGACCACCATGGCTAAATCGAACTGTCCTTGAGGACACGGACGTTTATAAGGGCGGAAGTGTTGATACATACCACTTCTCTATTTACCACCCATGTAAATGCATATTAAGTATCTCTTTCTCATGCCCAACAAGTGGTTCAAGCCTTTACCTCTGAGGTCAGGGGTTCGATCCTCAGGCCCAACAAGGCTAGAGGTCCTTTTCTATCTTCGGTAGATACTGGATGCAGTCTCTCTATCTTTGGTAGGGCCGTAGGGGTAGGGCTGTCAACATCTCAACCTCCCCCATACACCGTCGAAGACGGTATTGGGACTCAAATTCTGTGGAAGATAGCATTGGGAGTTTTTCTCATGCAGTAAGTTTAGGATAGTCATGGTGGTGACCACTACTGACAGTAATTTGCATGTTTACTTTATTTCTCCTAAAGTCTCGTTTATTCTATTTATATATGTAACCTGCATTTGTGTAAATGGAATGAAGAAAATTTAGCAGTAACTTGCCTATATCTCTCTCTGTATTTTTTTGGGAGTTTTGTAAGTTTTTCTCAGTAAAATTTATCATAGTGCATCAAAACTTCTAAATTTTTGTATATTTGCATGTATTGCAACATTCATATAGCATCATTTGCAATGCATAGTGTCAAGTAACAAAGTAAAAATGTAGTCTCTGTATCGTACTATTGTCGTTAGTGAATAATATATCCAGCTCTCTAAATGGTATGGCTTCAGATGTTATATCATCAACAAGCAAACCTGTCACGGGATGTGTTATTTTTGTTCATTTATTAATTATGGTTAACCTAGGTATCCGACCTGCTTTGCGAGCATGTTTTCTGGTCATTATCGATTACAGACCATGTTAGGATAATTATATGTTGTAGTCTCCAGCCAGGACTGGACTTGATAGTTGATACACTATATGTCTATATCAGTATATCATGTGAAAACGCCATTTACTTTGCCAACTAATATGTAGGCTGTAGCTTCTGTTTTTTGACCTTTTTCCATGTATTCTTGTAGGCAGAACAGAAGAAAGCAGAGATTAGAAAGATTCCCGAGCAGCTTATATTGTCTGAGGTGCGACGGATGGTGCAGGAGATGCAAGCTGTGAACAAGCACTTTGAGGACACGGTGAGTTGCACTCTTTTTCATTTATGTACCTGAAGGCCTGACTTGCCACAATTAGACAGTGAGATATAATTACATTCTAGAATCTAGCTCGTCTTTTTGTTGCTTTTCTTTTTTTTGTGAAATTCTGATATTTGACAAAGCTAAATGAGTTAAATGTCCTTAACTTGAAAATATTTAGAAAGCTTTGGTAAACTGTACTTGAATGGGTTAATGATCTTTGGTCAAAGATGAGAGCAGAGAATTTATTTTTAGCAACCTTTAAAGATGTTAATGATAAAAGGTTCTATCTTCATTTCAGTTCCAGCGTCGTAAGAAGTTGGCATTGGAATAGAGAATCTGAACATTAAAGTAATTTATTGGCTTAAAGTCTCGTATTTGACTATTCACATGTTTCTTAATTTATCTTTGCACTTAGATACTATTTTGTTATATTTAGGGCTAAGTGCATCAGTTGTATCTAACTTGCCATGTTTTGATTTTGTGCGTAATCTTCAACTTCAAACCGTAAATTGTGTGTGTCAAACTTATAATTTTATCTGTTGTATGTGTCTGGCCTCTTATTACTTGTAACCCTATGATGTAATGTGGGTTTGATGACGTGACAAGTGACATGCCAACTGATAGGGCTGCCACATTAGCAAACTACCGGTTAGCTGATGAAAAGGTAACCAATTACATACAGCAGTGTTGAATTGAATTTTCTATACACACAATAGATGGTTTAGAAGTTGGACACACAATTGCAAAACATGAAAAGTTAGATATATTTTGGTGCACTGAACCTTTATATGTTGACATCAGAAACATAATATGTAATCTTGAAGTAACTTCAGGGTTTAGATGTTTTTTATTTATGCATGTTCTTTCTGGTATTTAGATGCTCATGTTATGGTAATAGGGAAGGGCAAGGGCCATGGTACATGTTTCGTACAAAAGCAGTTATGCATGCTCTCCGTTGATACGATGCACACATTTAGCCTACTAAAGCTCAATATATGCCATTGTTGATTTTAGCAATGTAGTCCTTTAATGTCAATGCAGCTTATCTATTACCTATTTATGGTCGTGTGAAGTAACATTAGTCTCGTCGTATCATTGATGAGTAATTGATATAGTCTGGTATGTTTTGAATTAAGCATGATGAGTAAACAAGTAACACTCCTTTCATCCATGGTGGTCTATATATGTAACTCACAGAACTTGAGGTGGATGATGTAGATGGATGAAACTTCTGATTTTCAGATGTGTCTGCCTATTTAAACTTTTAAAGCTTGAAAACTTCATCCATGATAGCTTTAAAGAAAACACTTGTAATCATAGAAGTTCCACCTTGTGTATATATCTGATACTTATGTTTTAAATATATCGTGATTAACTGCAGGATGCTGCCATTAAAGAATGTCTCAAGCCAGTTGATAAGCAGGTTGAAATGATAGTTGAAATGCAGCTTCAAGAAGAGGAGAAGACAATGAAGCAGATGGTGCAAGCCATGAAAGCACAAGCTTTGCTCGATAATGAACAGGCCATGAAAAGTGCAAATCTTAAAGTTGCGGAGACAAAACAAGAGACCCCAGATGATGCTTCCATTCAAACCAACAAAGCTCAAGCAGAATTAAAATGACTTGTGACATAAGAAAGATCAAAAGTGATATGGTATGTTACAATGTTTTCAAGACGATCACTTATTATCCTTTTGACGACGACATATTTATCATGGTTCGGGAGTTTTTCATTTTTCATTCTGGGTTCAGGAGGATCGAAAAGGAGGTCTTCTGTGATGTTTTGAGTAGCGTTTGGCCGTGAAAGTTACTGCTTCACCATTTTGACATGTATTCTAGGATATGTTCCTGAAATTGCATGTCAAAAAGCAACTTATCATAATTCCATGGGATAAAGGGAATATACATACGACATACATTTCGCCCTATGCTGTAATTCTAAGCCTTTGAAAATGGTTTAAAACTCACAGAGGTGACTCATGTTTGTTCAATAAACTTAGGTCTAGTGCCCGTTCCTTGTCTTGTAAGTTGTAAACATGAAGAACTTAGCTAAGTCCATCAACTCTATTTATTGTCGTATATTCTCAATGGGACTTATGTTCAATTGTGAGCAGCTTGTGTAACCGGGAGGCAATGTGACAGGTAATAGGTATATCAAAAGTAGTTACTTTTGCCATCATTGTGAATGGTTATTTTTGTTTATTTTTGTTTTGCCTAAATTTCTACATTGTAGACGAGCAACCCTTCTGTATGGTGGTTTGATGGCCATTGGGATTTCTTAGAAAAATTTTCTAAAAGAAAAATGTGTTATGTGGGTGAAGTGTAACAACCACTCCTCTGTTATGTGCAGCTAAGATTTATAGCGTTTTAAATGAGACGTGCACCTATATGTATGCACATCCATGGAATTGTTTTCCTTTAATATTTTTGTGTGAACAGTGTCATTTTTTGCCTAAAAAAGTGCTGTTGTACCTTGATATAGTGGTGTACAAAAAAAACCGGGTTGGAACCCGAACCCGAAAACAAACCCGAAACCAAAACCGGTCAACAACCGGGTTTGACACAAACCGGTTCGGGTTCGGTTTCGGGTCGGGTTGGGTAGAACCCGGTTTTTGTTCACCTCTACCTTGATACATAACAAAATAAATAAATTGATGATAGTCACAATTCGAGAACTGAGAAGTAAGCGATCTGCCAAATGTAAAGACTCAAGAAGATATACAATTCATTCATAATGCACATACAACCCTAGATCGACTCCCTACTTATATGCAATACTTTCTTAATAGTACTCTATTAGAAACCTAATTTACCCGACAAGTAATTCATAAAGTCAATAAATTAGATCAAAATAAACTAGTTCATAAAAATGACACTTAAGCCCTTAGTTTCTGGTTTATATCAGTTAGACAGTAGCAATCTTTTTTTTTTTAACAGTTAGTCGGGTATTCGACATCAGAGAACATCTCACCGTATAATGGTGAAGCCCTGCACATACTCTAGACTACGAGATGTAGACCATAAGCTGTTACAGGTGATTCAGGGAAAAAACAGAGTTGTCACTCCTAATAGTCGAACCCAAGAGTTGTGGGAAAAACCAGGGATGTATCTGCCATTTGAGCTTTAAGAGAACTCTATCAGCCTCTCGATGTGTCCTTTCGCTAACATAGGTACCAACCTTGTTAACTGTACCAAAGTATGGTTTTAGCTTCATTTGCATATCAGTAACACTCTAAAAACGAAAAGGTATTGTGGTTCTGTGATAGTGTGAAGTATAAAATTAGCGTAGATTCTTAAGGACGGTTAATGTTTCTCCATTTTTGCATTTTGCTAAAACAAGGATACAACATTTTGCAAAATGACATATTATGGATTGCTGTCTTTTACCCTATACATTCTGTAGTTCTGTTAGTCTTAATCAGATCTATAAATTTGGAAAATGATCACTCGGTGTGGTTGCCCACCACGTGGATAACACCAACGGTGACGACTTCTATTGGTAAGTGCTCTCGGCTACTTTCAGTAGGGCAAATACTGTTGTTGAGAGTGGTATTTTGAACTTGTTATTGTGGACTAGAGTAGCCTGCCTATGCCAGAATCGGTTGCAAGTCAGCAACATGTTTGCAAAAGGTAGTCTTCTTGGTTGCGTTTGGCGAGACACATCTTACAACTCATTTCCCTGACTTTGCATATGTGTTCTCCTGCAGCTTGATTACCCGTTTCTTTCACGAGTTCGGCTTAATAAAATGTTCCTTGCACTATTTCATATGGCTATGCGTGATGACGTTCTAGTCTGACCAGTCATGGGTTGGTACTAGCTTGTGTTGTGCAATGAATATTTAAATTGACCATACTTGTCAGAGTTGCCTTTTCCTCCAACATTTCATGAACCGAACAATGTGAAATTGATCATCACCATCTGATTGTACATGATCCTTTTGTCGAGAGCATAAAAAGAAAATATGCAAGATCAGCAAGTCTGATACATTATTTTGTTTGGTACAAGTTATAATTTAGCTCACATAGATAAGCAAGTCCGGTACAAACTAAAAGGGCCTTATTAGTTATGTATCGTAAACAAAAACTTTCGCTGACTGCTGAATCTCACAAACCCTGACCAGGAAATCAAGCCTAGAATTGATTTGAATTATCCGTAAACCTGTTTTCCGAGGTTGCAACTTGAGTAGATAACTAAGAACAATCTACGAAAAAGAAAAAGTAAAACCCAACACTCGAACCGTTATCTAAGAAGGAACAGGAGGGATTTGAAGGGGATGAAAATTCTAACCCGAAACCAAGAAAGGGGCCATGATAAAAACATAAAAACCTTACTGGAACACCATATGAAAACTCCAAGATGTTTCCGAAAGCTTGCTCCAGGTTAGAATCTGTCCGATTATAGACAAACAGGGATAACTAAATTTTTAGTTAAAACATCCATCCATAGATGATGACACAGACAGAAAACACAATAAACTGATCTTGGCATCAGTATTACCAATCACAACCACAGAAACTGCTAACTACTTATGCTGACAAAAAAGCTTAAAATAAAATAACTGTGTCATAAATCATCCCACCCTTGACATTCAGAAATCAGAATCACCCAACAACATATCACAAGGTGAAGGGTCGACTCCTGGAGAAATGTTGGCATCAGCAAGCGTCATGCCATCGGAAAGCTGTTACCGGCAAATATGCTCTGCTGGTCTGGTGGGATAGACCCCTCCATATCTTGAATCTAAGCTTTCACATTACCGAGCGTGTCTGACCTCTGGACTTCCTGGGTAATGGTCGTCCCAGTGAACGTCTTAACAATAACCTACATGCCGGCACAAAGACGAAGGACCAAATGCAGTGTCGATTCCTTCTGGACGCAGAGTCAATTCCTTCTAGTGTACAAACTTAGTGAAAAATTAGAAAGATAATGTTTTATACATGCATCGTCTGTAAATTTCGTTTTTAAACATAGTTTAAGTTAAATATTCAGTGACACAAGCTCAATATCCCTCATAAGTAATGACCTAAACATATAGATGACTATACAAAAGAATGAGACTTGCACATAACTGAATGTTTTACATAACACTGGATTCAAAGTGCACTTAGTACTTGAAATTGTCATATTCCATCAAAATAAACGCACTATTTAACGAATATTCTAGACATACAGAACTTAGTGTTTCCAGCATATAATTTTTATGGATCTCCCACATTTCCCATGCAAGGATAAACCTCCTCTACGCAGTAAGCCTACAAATTGATCGAAACACTGCACTGGAAGCTTAAACATCTCTCAATAATTGCATTGGCAAGATTTAAATTAGCAGCAAAGTGAATTTCTTCTAGGCAAATTCATTGTTTCTGCAATAAAAGTAGGATTAGTCATTAGTTTAGGAAAGGGGGTGTTTTGATATAGATATTGAAACTCATAAAATGCATTTACTGTTGAATAATCAAACAAACAATCAGATTCATAGAATCCATGGAACTGGAAATGATGTTCATACACATTTGTCTCAGTGTAAGTTGTAACATAGGTTAATAATCTGATAAAGTTTATATTAGGATAAAAATGGTTAATTAAAAATGGTTAATTAAAACTTCTTTTGTCAGACGTAACCAGTTCCGAAACCACTGTTATGAAACTGATTGTTTGAATCCCAAATAATTGAATTTACATAATCAAAATCACTCTATCAGCCTATCTAAAAGTAAAAACTCATGATTGCGCAAAACATCAAAAAAGTCAGATAATCAAAAAATAATAAAAATCCAAACACCCCTTAATACAGTTATGTATTATTATATCTAGGAATCAAACTGGTCATGAGGGAAAATGCTATGAAGCTAACCTGCATTGGAAGATAAAGTTTGAACTCTGGTGGCAGCTCTTCCTCTGAATAAAGGCGGTCAGAGAAATATATCCTTCTAAGACGGCAATTTGCATGAACTTGAACACGCAGTGTCTCCACATAGTTTGTTCCATATGCACGTCGAGTCAGGTCAGCTAAATTCAGTTGAATCTGATTCCATCCCTCGTCCATCCGCAGAGGCATGGTGCATATGAATGGTTTAACTCGAGTCATAGCCTTCCAAAAATAAATATAAAATTTGTTACTCCAAATTGTGAACCATTAAAGTTATGCAGTGCAATAGATGGACATATCAACTCATATTAGAAAAGAATAAACAGAAAGTGTTGGGGGTGACACCCATTTGCAACCTTCAGATAGAGTAGCAACTCCAGTAAGAGTTATGATGTGAAAGCTGAACTCATAAACATTGTCGGTAAAAAAATAGTTATATATTATAAAAATTCATGCGATACCATGTGACACGGTGTTCTAGTTTTGGGCCCTAGCACCATGTACATAATATATACATGTACTTTAGAGAATAAAGATTTATATTTATGGGTTTCAAACCGGTTGTAGATTTTCATTTCAACAGACCACAAACCAAATACCACTCATCACTTTCACTCCCAACTCTCAAACCAAACACGCCCCAAGTATCTGTTAAAAACAATTTGTACCTAAAGATAAGGAAGACTTACACACTTGAAAATTAGAAGCGCGGAAACGTCGCCTGACATTTTTATCGTCCAGAACCTGAATCTCGAATGTGAAATATTTTTTCACATTCTTTACAATCATCACCAAAAATGGCAGCTTTATACCTAGTGTAGCAGCTGGATCAGCTGGACATGTAATGTATGTCGACTGGACATTTGTTCCAACTATTTCAAGAATATTTGATTGTATGTCATCATCGTGTGTACGCTTGACCTGTCCATTAACCACTAAACGAAGCAAAAGATGAGTTTATAAGTGGCAAATTTCTACCTGTTTACGTATAAATGAGTCAATTATACTTGCGCTTAAAATATATACAAACCAACAGAAACAACCCATTTGACCCAATTTCAGACCATCCTCACTACAAAATTTTAAAGCTACATGGAAAACGAATCAACTTTGGGACATTAAAACGATACGAGTTAGTGAACTGAAGTGCTTAACATATATAAAAACAAACAATTAGTCGGAACTAGGTCAAAGAACTACTTGATTTTTTTAAAAAGAAGAAATCGATCACCCCATTGATTTAGCTATCTAGGTGAACATATAAGGTTATAGATTATCTCCAATATTTTTACAATTCCTTAAAATCTCGGGGACACTAATTTCCAACCTAAATATTATATATACTAATTAGGGATACAATTCCATGTTTTAAATTCTCATCTTCACAAAACAACTTACAATTCGCCTCGCAATCCCTCGGTGAAAGCCCAAAATTCAAACATTCCTTCTTAAGTAAATGATAAAAATAAAAAATAAAAAAGTGACAAAAAAACTGAAAACGCCCAATAACTTCTTTTTTTTTTTAAAAAAAATTATTACAAGAACCTTGTTAGATTTCCAAAAAGTTAAAATTAGGGTTCCAAAAAGTGACTTGGAAGAAAGCCCTAAACAATGAAAATTAAATTAAATAATATAATATGAAAACAAACTAAGTAACTAACTAACCTTCTTTATCCCATATCTGAAAAGGCTTGCTCCTACATAACATCAAATTATGATTCCATTAATTCATATATATATATATATATTGAAACAGAGGAAGAAGAAGAAGGAAGGAAAAGAAAACATACCCAAGGCTGTATAGAATAGATAGGAAACCAGATTGGAATGTGTTCTTGAACATTATTAGTATTGTTATGTTATATGCCGAGGTTTTGTAAGCTCTGAGCGTGTGTCCGTGTGTGTGTTTTTTACGTTGGTAATTTTTAACCAGTTTTTTTAGGATTTAAGAATGGATGTAAATAATGGTATCACGCTTCGTTCTTTGTTTTGTTGGAAATATATGCTTAGCTTAAACAGGCCACAAGCCCAAAGCCCAAAGCCCAAAGCCCAACATGTTTGTATGCTTCTATATTTGATTCGGCATGAAACACAGGAAATATTTATATTATAAATATATAATCCGAATATTGACCTATAGTCAACATCTCGTTATTTATGATATGTGTAAGGTTTCATTATTATATGATGATGTTTCTCTGATATCGGATCTGAACTGAATATTTGG
>JANDBE010000051.1:12806568-12818046 GCA_024320915.1 Erigeron philadelphicus
GTTGTATGGCGGTTGCCGGAGAAAAAGGTCGCCGGAGATGAAGGAAGAAGGTCGTACTTTTTGTACTTTTTCAAAGCTTTGTACTAAGAATAACCCACCCCTATATATATATATATATATCACGATATATATAGATCTCTTATTTGTATGTAATTAAACTCTAAACTTTATAATAATAAGATTCATTTGGCTATTTTGTGGTGGTGTTCATCTCATCAGATTATTGTTGGTTCATAGTTCTTTACAAAAATGCAAGATTAGCATGTTGACAGCCATATACACCGCTTAAGGATTTTAATAATATGGATCTAAAATAAAAATCTAGATAAATTCCACAATTAGTGCAAAATGTCAACAATAAAGACAATAAAGACTAATATAGACGAAGAACAGAGATGATAGTACTCTAATCGGTTGGCGAATTTTGGTGTTTGTTTCCATTTTCCTAAAATTTTGTGGTATGGCAGTCGCGGAAGATCATTTTCTGTTTGTAAGATGTGGAACATTTGGAAACTATACACGAAGCAGTAAATATTGATATAACCTTGATCAAGCACTTTCCTCCCTAAGACCCTAAACCAATCAAATAATGGATATGGGTTCTTTAGATCATCCATTGGCCTAGATGATGGTCCAGATGTGGCTAACGCCATAGCTCTATGTAGGGGTGATCTTGATCCTTATAATTGTATCCGATGTGTAGGAAATGCAGCAGGCTGGCTAAGACAAGCGTGTGTTAACCAAAGGTCTACAACAATCACTTATGACACTTGTCTTGTTAGTTACTCGAATGACACTCTTTTTTAGACGATGAACAATAGATGTGCATACAAACCGGTTAACGTCTCAAACTGGGCTCATTTCAATCAAACAGTTGCAAATTTGTTTGAAAGGTTACGAGTGGAAACTGCAAAGGGTAATGCATACCGCAAATACGCCTCAGGGAATACAACTGGATTGGGCTCGGTTGACAATATATATGGAAGTTTGCAATGCATGCCTGATTTACCTGAAACCGAATGTGATAGTTGCTTAGTGAAAGCTGTTAATGATCTTGTGATGAAATGTTCTCCAGGCAAAGAAGGGGGAACATTTTACAATAAACGATGTATGGTTAGATACGACACGTCACTTTTCTACAACTTGACATGGTATCCACAGCGGCTGTTGGCGCCATTACCTTCACCACCAGCGAGGCCACTTTCAACACCACATAGTTCAGGTAGGTTATGTTCACTATATATTTCCACCATTGGAAATTTGTTAGTTTGAGTACAAGTCAACGGGTTTTTTGCAGGTAAGACTAAAAAGTCTCATATGGTGTTCGCTGCCTCAATACTAGCAGCTTTAGGATTAGCTATTTTAGTTTTCCTGATTTGGTTAAAGATTAGGCTAACCCGAAAAAGAAAAGGTAATTTCATTCAATAGGGAGACATTAATCGAGTATTATATATATATATATATATTATCATCCAATTTGTATATAATTTATCTTCTTGAAATACAGACAACTTCTTAGACGAAACAAACCAGGACACAGAAGATATGTCTTGCTTCAAGTTAAGTGCAATACAAGATGCTACTGATAATTTCTCAGAATCAAAAAATCTCGGCGAAGGAGGTTTTGGACCTGTTTACTCCGTAAGCAAAGTTAATATATCTAATTAATTATGCTGTTCTTGGCAGTAAAAATATAACAGGGAGCTACCAGACGGGAAAAAGATTGCAGTAAAACGGCTCTCCCTTAATTCTGGCCAAGGCCTTGAAGAATTCAGAACAGAAGTAAAGCTAATTATAAAACTGCAACACAAGAATCTGGTGAAGCTTTTAGGCTAATGTACAAAAGGAAATGAAAGGCTTCTTGTTTATGTGTACATGCTTAACAGAAGTCTTGATGCCTTTCTTTTCAGTATGTCTAGTACATACTCCCTCTTTCGGTATCTCTCATGTAGTTTCTAAGAGTGGTATATAATTTTGATATCCTGCTATGTTAACAGATCGAACAAAGTCTAAGCAGCTAAGCTGGGACAGGCGAAAAAAAATAATATGTGGAGTTGCAAAGGGGCTTTGATATCTTCATGAGGACTCTCGAGTTAAGATAATCCACAGAGATTTGAAACCTAGCAACGTGCTACTGGATGCAGAGATGAACCCAAAAATTTCTGATTTTGGCACAGCTAGAATTTTTGGAGCTAATCAAATTGAGGATAACACCAATAAGGTGGTTGGAACCTAGTAAGTCATCATAATTTGTTTATGTTAATTAAACCTAATTAGTGGTGTCATTGTAGTGATCTACTTTGTGATGTAGATCGAATAATGAAATTAAGGGGTAAATCAGCGGGAACCCCTTAGTCCCGTGTACCAAAATTGTTACATACACTACCACTCTGCAAGGCTATGTGTACCGGGTTAGTTCTGCTAGGTGGTGAAGAAATCCACTACATGGGATTGGTTTTGAACCTGGGCCATTAGAGATTGACACCTCCACACATTGGGGGACCCATTGTATCACAGGCAGGTAGCCAACTACTCAAAGAAGAGTCGGTTAGTAGATCCACCCCCACAAACGTGGGAAGTAGGATTCGAGCCCAGGTGGATCCTCCCAAGGTCAAAGACCTTATCAATGGGCCACCAACCCCATTGGCTCGAATAGTGAAATTGTAAGCAAGTAAATCACTTGCTCAACGTTACTAATGTGATGGCCTTTTACAGTGGATACATGGCACCTGAATATGCAATGGATGGTTTATTCTCAACCAAATCTGATGTTTATAGTTTCGGTGTGTTGCTGCCTGAAATAATCAGCGGAGAACGAAATGACAGATACTTGTATGAAAAACACGACCAGAACCTCCTCTCATATGTATGCTACTTCTTTTTGTCGATCTGTTTATCCTACATAGTGTTAGAAAGTGTAGATCACGGACAACTGGTCCATCTTAAACAATCATTATAAAAGTTTAGCTAACAGTAAAGAGTTCCATCCATTAATGATGTTTTAAGTACCGGGTCTAATAATCTAATCTTACATTTTGAATATGGCAGTCATGGAATATGTGGAGAAAAGGCGAAGGGGAGACGTTGATAGATGAAAACATAATTGAGAACACCAAGAATAAGACTAGCATTGCAGAACTACTATGTCATCTGTCGTTTTTATGCTAGAAGGTGGACGGACTAGCATTGCTGAACCAGCAGAGCCTGAGCCTACATCATCATTTTCCAACACTTATATCTCTATTACATTGTCCCCAACTACTGTTGAAAAACAGTCCCGCAGCTCAACTAATTCAAATAATTAAAAGGTATGCTATTTTTTTTTTAAATAGCCAGCTTACTAATAAATTACATGATTCAAACTAATATGAAGCATGTCCAAGATATATGAAATTATGTTTATGTTTGAGAATGTTTCAGGTATAAGGTCTACAAACAGTAGATGCATATATGTGGAAGATATATTTTTTAAGTTGGATATGATAGTATAGAAGACTTCAGGAGCTAAGTGAAATAATTCAAGTATTAATCTGAACATATTGTTCAGATCTTGGTATTGTTTCTTGTATTCATTCGGCATAATCTATTTGGCTATAAGTTTTATTGTTTTAATTTTTTTTTTTGTTATATTAGAAATTGATCTTTCTGTGAATCATATATTTGTACACTTACATATATCATGAAAACATAAATAACATATCAACACATTAAGTCTGCCAGCCATATTTGGAAGGCCCGTATTTGCAATTAGATATGATATTTGATGTTTATATTTGTTATTCTGCATACTTTAAAGACATACTAAATAGATTTAAAGAATATTAAATACAGTTTAACTTTACTTCATATACATTATCATAGAAATTAAGTTTGTTTAATGGACATTGGTATTTTTGGAATGACAACTCGTTTATCATCCAAAGGTGAAGGCCAACTCAAACCATGGTAGAAACATCTGGTTGTCAAACACATATCAAACATAGTTTTTAACAAGAAAGAGTAACCTATAATTCTTGATATATATATATATATAGCATAGAAACAACATAATCATAAGCATTATTTAACATTACCCTATTGATGATAAGACGCATTCTGCCCTCCAAATATGTAACTAGAACAAACTTCCCATGGATTATAATGTCTTGTTTCGGGACAAGTAGTTCTCGGATTATTTGCAATACTCATTTGTTGTTGGTTTCTCATCCTAGCCAAACAAGGCCAACTTCCAAAAAGACTTTCACACAAGTCTACTACTTCCGGATCGTATTCATATGGGGGGATTTGAACCACTCGTCTTCCATATCCATAATCATACCCAACTCCAATTCCATTTCCATATTCTGGCCACGGATAATCATATCCGTAGCCAGGATAACCAAATTCTTCCTTTTCATTTTCAACATTATCTCTTACCTCTAATGGCTCGGGCAAAGGAACCAATGTGTGCTCAGGATCGGGCTCAGGCATAGCTTTGGGTTCTAGATCAGGTTGAACCACAGGCACTAGAGTATGAACAGGCTCAGGTATTAGAACCGGAACATGCACCGGCTCAGGTCTAGACTTGGGCTTTTGCTCTTTTTCAGGCTCAACCTTAGATTGCTCAACCATAGGCTGAGGCTTGGGCCCGGGTTCTGCTTTGGGCCCATTTCCTTGTTCTATGGGTTTGGGTTTAGAACGCGGATAGCAAGTTTTATCCGAGGGTGGAAGGGGCTTTCCATAAACGGAAACAATATCATAACCACCATCATAAGGAGTTGGATCATAGTCCTCAAACTCAGGCTCATTAAACCCAGAATCCATTTGAGAATTCGAGATCGAATAATGTGTATGATACGAAACATAGCCCATATTACACTCAACTGGTTGGTACATAACTAACTTAGGCTCCATTATCGTATGTGCAAAGTAATTAATCTCAGAATGCGAACTATGACCATAATCATTGCCATTACCATAATCATAATCGTAACCATAATCATTGCCATAATCATTGCCATAACTATAATCATAATCATAAGCATTAGAACCATGATCAAGACCTATGTATTTAGGCTCATGAAATTCAGAAACATTGTATGCATCATAATTTTCATGACCATATGTTTCATAGCCAGAAAAACTTACTGAATCTTGGTAAGCTACAAGATGTTGGTTGTCTTGGTCTTGAGGCCATATGTACCCATCATCAAAATAAGCCATTTTTGATCAATCTATCTATATCTATATCTATATATAGATATATTTAAGGGTTTTGTTTGTGTGATGAGAAGAAGAGTGTAGCAGGCTATATATATCAATCTTGATCATAACAGAAAATATTTTCTTCAAATTAAGCTATGATTACTTAATAACGTGGTAGGGACTTTTACTTCCTTGGATAAAAGAAGTATGGAATTATGCGAATGTTGGAAATTGGTCTTTTGGTACTGGGAAAGGTTAAAAAAGAGACAAAGATAGTGATCGGTCATGTGATATGGTTTGGATGATAAAGTTTCAATGAGTATGTGGTGAGAAAATGCTTGACCATGCTTACCGACTACTTTTTTTTCTTTTTTTTTTAACATCGACTACTTTTTTATTTTTATTTTTTCTTTCTTTTTTACGTTTTTGTTAGCATTACTATTTCACCGTCATTATATACATTCTAAAAACCAACATGAAATTTACAACTCTTTTATGCATAAATGTACAACTTCTTTATGCATATTAGCAATACAATTTTTGAAGCTTAAATTACAACATTTTCTTTCACCTTTATCAATTTTGAGTTTACACCCTAAACTTTTAACCTTTTTAACTTTTAACATGACTTTTGTGTCTTTTTATTTTTAACCCCTAAAGTTTATATCTTTTAACTTTTGTCTCTCATCAATGTTTTTATTTTTAGTTTTTTCACACCAAACTTTAGGTTCTCATGTTTTTATAAAACAAGTTTCACAGATTTACGGTTTTACCTTTAAAAATTGGGTGTTGATTGTTTTATGTTGTTCCGTTATATATAATGTTCATTTAGTAAATAATAATTTTCACCATCATTATGTTTTACGATCACGTAACTTTTAAACTAATACAGTATGTTACATCATCGTTGTCATCAGAGTGTCTTTATATGCATTAGTATAGTTATTGGTTTGTTTCATGTTTTTTTTATGTCTTATTATAGTTATTATTCTTACACATTATTTCTTAATGTACATTTCTTTTTTGCCATTTTTAAACTTAGAGTTTGAAAATCTGACATAAATGTGTTTGTATTATTCTAATACTACTATATATTGTTTGTATTGAAAATGTATTTCGCGGTAATGTGTGGGTAAATTACTAGGATAGTTTAATTTTTAACAACTTTGATATGCTGGTAACTTAAATAATGAGGTCCTTTTATAATTAATGAAACTTATAATTTGATTTCTAAAATCTAAATATCGAGTATACTTATACAACGTTCTTTACTTTCTAATTACGTGGAGACCCGCAGCAAAGCGCGGGGTACGATTACTAGTTACTCTCTATTTTCTTTTAGTCCTAAACTCTCGGAAAAAAAAATTCGTAAAAAGGCAAGCATCCCTAATTATTTTATATATATTAATGAAAAACAGACGATCTGGTTGAGTATTAAATTGGCTATACATCTCATGCACAAAGTGCAACATCCAATAAATAAACACCCTATGCCTAAAACATTGCGAAATAGACAAATCAAACAAGACCTACAAAGAAATAAAGTTACATTTTATGAATTAATGAGAACAGTAGATCCCATGACGTTAAGAAGTGCTCGACTCTCTTCGTCTTTTTGAATATGCATGTAGCCATATTAGCCTAACAGTCGATATGATAACATCAGCCATTTGATTCACATTGCGCTTTTTCTGCTTAAACATCCTTGCATTTCTTTCCTGCCAAATGAAGTAAACTGCTGCAGCAAACACAAGCTTAGCACACACACTCTTAGTTGATTTCCTTTTCCCATAAAGACATATTTCATCAACTATAGCATCCCAAGAACCCGCCCGATCCATAATGTTAGCTTTACCAGCAACTCGAGACCAAACCTGTGCCGCAAAAGAACACTTAAAGAAAAGATGATGGTGAGAGTCCGGCTGCAACTCACATAATGAACACACTAGAGGTGTGTTCGACTGAGCATGAATATCCCATGAACGCAACTGATCTCGCGTTTTTAGTTTCTTCCTAAATGCCAACCATAAGATAAAAGAATGATTTGGCACTTGATGAGGATACCATACCACATGAAACCAATCAACAAGTGGAGCAGAAAACTGAATAGAATTCCAAGCTCTAGCAACAGAAAACTCCTGAACACTATTGGCTTGATCTTTCCACATCACACTATCACTAGTTCCTTTATGAAGCAACAAAATATTAACCTGCGGAAACTTATTATTCCAAGAAGGTGGTCATTTCCAAACACCTTGATCAATAATATCACTCACAGAATCTTTAAGAGAAAAACCTGCATTAGTAATAACCCGATGAGACAAATAAAAATAAAGAAAATCGTGTTCACACCAATTGTCAAAAAATGTATATTCATCTTTTAGGTTTGGATATTATAAATGGTGAGATTATACTAATTAAATTTGTTTTGCCTCTCAGAATCTATTTTTTACCAAAAACAAAAAATGATTAATATTCATTTCACAGATCCATTTTTCTATCATTAATCAAAAGAATTTACTGAATTTCTCAACTGATTTCATTTCCTTTTATTTTATTTCTCTGAATTTCCCCTTACTAAACGAATCTTAAATGTTGTAACCTCTCTAACTTTTAGCTATATTTTGTAATTAGATATATTATTAATTATTTTTAAATTGAGTTAAAGTGTAAAATGGTGATAAAAAAAACTAAAAAGTGTAAATTAATTATTTTTAATTTGGGTTAAGTATATATTGGTGATAGAAATTAATTATTTTTAAATTGAGTTAAATTGTTAATTGATGATGGAAAACTAAAAAGTGTATATTAATTCAGATATATGTTGAGTTAATTAATTATGGAAATTTAAAGGCTGTGATTGGTTGATTGAGGTTAGGTAGTTGCTTTTAATATATATTAGGTTAAGGGAAATGACGAGAAATGAGTTTTCCGCTCTCCATCGTATACTCCATCAATCCGAAAGCCAAGTCACATCTTTGAGCAATCAATTTGAAGATTTTGGCTATTCAACGTTCTTCTTGTTCTTAATCATTAACACACACACACAAAAAAACAAATTAATATCTCATTTAGTTTCTAGCAGTATATGGTTATCTAGCGAAAAGATTGTTAGATAACTTCTATCCTAAAATCTAATTTCATTCAACAGTTTCATAGTATAAATTGAAAAACGATTTTTTGATTTTTTTTGTTCATGAATTAAAAATATATTATAGCTAATTTAAAGGAATTGTTTATTGTTAAAAACTTCATATATACAAATGCTATATTTCGAATTTTTGATCCTTTCTCCAATCACCAAAAAGTTGTTTATGTAGTTATCAAGTCCTGTTTCTCAATTTCAGTATGTATACATTTGAATTTTTATCTTTTTATTGCTTCTTTTATGTAGTTTGTAAAGAAATACGATTGTTACAAGTAGTACTAACATATTTATGACTTACAATAGCATTTATAAATTGACTTGTAGATGGCAAGATCACCGTTGGCTCAACAACGAAAATGAAAAATGGTTGTGGTCACGATGACTTCCATGGCAACGTTTGTTTATGTTAGGTTGTTTCATAATAAAACATATGATCGAGTCTAGAACTCTTAGTAGGTAATATCTATTGAATTTTGAAAGTAGACGTAAACATACGTAGACCGTCGTGTATCAAAGTGATATTACGAGTGTGGATACTATTAGAAAGATTAGACTTGCATTTTCAAAACTCTATAACTTGCTCGAACAAAAGGAGGATTACACAATAGTAAACACATGTAGTTGATGAGCAAGTTGTAATGTTCTTACATACACTTGCTCATAATGAAAAGAACCGAATAATAATCAATAGATTCCAAAGATCTGGTGAAACTATAAGTCGTTATTTCAAGTTAATTATTAGACGCAGTTTGTCGTTTACACAAAGAGTTCTACAAGACACTAGTTCCGGTTCCAAATAATGAGACCGATGAGAGGTGGAAATGGTTTAAGATTAGTCAAGTGCCTCATTTATGAGAATAGCATTACATGTGATATTTTTGTTATATGTGGTTATTGCAGGGTAGCTTTGGGGTACTACATGGGACATACATAAAAATTTGGGTCCCTGCTAAGGATATCGAACATGAAAAGAGAAAATTTGTACCAATGTTCTTGGTGTATGTACAAAATACCTCATGTTTACTTATGTGTTGGCTAGATGGGAGGGTTCTGCAGCAAATAGTCGAGTGTTTCGAAATGCTATTAGCAGGCCACAAGGTTTTCGAGAACCCCATGGTATCTTACATATCATACATGTAACTACTCGTACATAATTATTTATACCCAATTAATGACTTAGTGTTGCATACTTGGTGTTAATAGGATCATACTATCTTTGTGATGCCGTTTACACAAATGGAGACGGTTTTCTTAATCCCTGTCGTGGTCAACGGTACCATATTAATGATTGGTCGAACCCGCTTACCACGACTAAGGAGCTATATAATAAAAGGCACCCATCGGCAAGGAATGTTACCAAAAGAGATTTTGGTATGATTGAAAATAGATGGAAAATCTCGAATGATATTTGTTTTCATCCAGTCGAGGCGATGCCACACATCATCATTGCTTGTTGTTTGATGCATAATTTCATGCGTACGGAAATGAGCGAAAACCCTTGTGAGAATTTAGTACCAATAAATTACTTGGTTGTGACATCCGGCAAATTCGCGGTTCGTTTGACTCGGGAGAAGCCACTTTCTTTAACCATACAATATGATAATTTATAATGAATATGAATATACTCATATATATAAATATATTTATACGCGTATGTGAAACTATGTGTTAGTTGATTTTTGCGTATAAGTAACTTATCGGTAAAACGTTAATTAGTATATGTGCTTTCACTCGACCACCTTTGCATGATAAACATTAGTAAATATTTATGTAGAAAAAAAAAAAAAAACAGATTTCCCTAATCATATATTATATATATATATTGATCCTCCATGAATAATATAAACCAAGTCACATTGAACATAAACATAATATAATTAATACTTCATAACCAAGATTTTTATTTTCTTTTCGTATAGCTTAACCGTCCAACATTCTCTATACTAAACCAATCACATTGTTAATTTTCTTTTTATGATTTCACATACAATAAACCATCATTAAATCATATTAAGCATAAAATAATTAAATCATTCCTAATTATTACAAAATAAAAGAACTTTCCCCTCACCCTCTTACAAGTACACGACCACCACCTCCCCCACGTAACACCTAAACCATTTTAATTCTCCATTTAAATCCTCTTAATCAATTAATTAAACATGTACAATTAATTCTAACATTACTCCTGCTCTCTATTTAAGCCATCCTTTATCCCCACTTAAATCACTTTAACACACACACAAAAAGGCTACAAATAAAACACATATCATTTTCCTTTTCCCTTGGCTATATTCACGGCCACCATACAACCACCAAAAACGGCAGCCGCCCAAACACCCCCAACAACTAACATAAAAACATCATCAATTATCATCTAGATGTAGATCAAAACACTTAAAATTATTACCAGGTCTTAAAGGTTTAAAGTTGGAAATAAGTGCACTACTACCCATCAAATATCATCTGTAAATCACCAAAATATTTAAGTAAGTATATCAAGATTTAAATTAAAAGTATACATATATATATATAAGTTACATGTTTCGGTTGCACACACAGCCGAACCAATCGAACTCCCCCTACCAAATTTCCTTTTGAAAATTTTAAATAAAAGGGTAATGTTTTTCAATTTAAGGGCCATATGGGCCGATCACATCACCACCAAAAATCCTTTTATACTTTCATTTTATATATTCATTTTATGTTACAACAGATTGTTTAAAAGATTAAAAGAAAATATGCATCTTACATTTAATTATTAATTTTATCATAAAAACATCTAAAAGGGAGCCTAACATTTGTAGGAATAATTAAAAGGAGTTGGATATTTTCTGAACTATTAAGAAGGGGTTAAAGAATGGAAAATGTTACTTAATTCTTACTATCATCCAATTCATATTTAAATTATTATACCAGTTTATGGAAAATTATTCACAAAACAAAAAGGTTTTAATTTATCTTATTTGAATATTTAATTGGTGTAGTGGGAGAAATAGAATGTATCAAACATTTTATTTGTCTTGAGATGATTGTTGGCAATACTCAATTATTATTATTATTATTATTATTATTATTATTATTATAGTTATATATATATATATATATATTTATATTTCTATATATGGCTGTAGTAATAACTACTT
>JANDBE010000051.1:12954535-12972022 GCA_024320915.1 Erigeron philadelphicus
GAACTATATTAATTAAAAAGTATTAAAAGATATTAAAAACGTATTAATTTTTATAACTTAAAGTGTTATAACTTACAAATTAATAAGTACATAAAATGTTAAACGTATTAAATATTAATTATTACTTGGCCAGGCGTGAGCGCATTGAAAAACGACTGAAACGAACTTATACAGTGTCCTGGTGTATGAAGATTGGAGTGGTCTCCTAACCACTTGTTTGCTTAACAACTTTGGTAAGCATACGGCTCTTCTTCCTCTTTGAATGGCGTGACTTGTAGGGCAATGCGTGGGAATCTTTGTACCCTATTTCATATGTAGGGAAATTTTATCAGTGCATGACTGCTTAAATCTCAAAGCTGCGAACCAATAAGACCTAAAATAATCCTTCTAGCCAAGCATTTGCACCGCTCCTCATCATTCTCGTCGAAACATTCAAAACTAATCGACAAAGCCAACACATGAAATTTTTATCCCACCATTCCTCAAGTCGTCTTTGTACCCTATTTCATATGTAGGGAAAAAACCCAGATACTCATGACACAGATTATTCCAATAATCAACATTTCGGGTCTCTGAAACCCACTCCCCAGTCACCAGTGGTCCCTGTATGGGTAAACCTCATATCACCTGCACATCTTGCAAGGTGACAGTCGCTTCACCGACAGAAATGTGACACGTTTTGGTTTCCGGACGCCATCTCTCGGTCAACGCGATCATCAAAGAATGATCAAGTTGACAAACACATGCCTTGCAGAGCTCGTAAACCCAGCAGTCCTGAGTCAGTAAAGAACTGCCTTGGGCACACCACTAGTCATTAGTCGGCCCAGCCCTCCATCACCTTTCCTGGCTCTGTCATGGGAGATGTTGTATGACCGATGTTCATCTGAAGCTTGTAGCCACAACAACTCTGGGTTTCTAGGAACACAACTAACATTAACGGATGCCATTTTTTATTATGAAAATACTGCTTTGGTTGATGATAAATAAGGGTGTTTTTTGCTATTTTGCTTGTGAAAATATATGTTTGCGTGATTTGTTATGAAACATGTATCTGTATATATATTGCTATCTGCGTAAATATCAACATAATTGCATGGAAACAGTTTTATCTTCACATGCGAAACTGGTATTTGAAAATCCGGGTTCGCAGTGTATAGTCACATCACACTGCTCGTCTCCTACTTCGCTTACTGTTTCACTGCAAAAAGCTGTTTTTTTTCTGAAACCGGTATTTCAATTACCGCTTTCGATTGTACTTTTTCAGAAGCCGGTATTTGAATTACCGGGTTCGAGCAAAATATTTGAAGCCGGTGATTGAAAAACCGGTTTACCCTATTGTATAAAAAAAAAAAATCAAAAACTTGTTTGACAAAACAAACTTGAAATATGCCCGTTTCAAAAGAAATTTCCAAAAATTTGTAAAATCCGCATTTTAATTAACCAAATTTTGAGTACAAACCATGAGCATTTGGTATTCATTTTTCATGATAAATTGTCGTAATTCGATTCTAAAATGAACAATACTCTTATTCTATATCATCTCGTTAGAATCTTAAAGTTTTTGTATTTCAACTTTGGAAATGTTTTACAACACGATGGTAGGCAAACGCGCAACAAACAACGCTGCCACCCCTTTCTAAATAGCAAATTCTATTCTACTGAAAACAAACCCTTGGTTACTAAAAGTCGAGAAATTGTTATGAACAACCCTCTGTACTCTATTGAGAAATCTAACGGCTTCTGGGGCTAATAAAACAAAGGTATTAAAGGCAAAATGGACAAAAACATGTTGATTTTCGGTTCAAGATTTGTCATATTTCCCATCTTTTTTCAATCCAGCCTTCATAACAGTCTGCCCTGAAAAAAAACCGTTATCCCATTAGAAATCATTTTTGGATATATTAATATAATTTGATGAAATCTTATGACCTCACATCACCAAACCAGTAAACGTAAACATTCCCATGCCTGCCCTCTTGTTAGCTCTTTATCTATTTAAATGTTGATATATATACGTAATATATTGGTTGAATACTTGTATGTATACAGGGAATGTTGGAGGTAAAAATTGATAAGTTTGGAAGCTAAAGGACTAAGGATACAAGACTCTCAAAATAAACAACTCGAGTACTAAAACTGTAAATGTAGATAGGAGGTGTACACTTTATTTATAACTAGCATCGTACCCACGCGTTGCGGCGGATACAATTGACATCACAAAATAATTAGATGTACAACTACGCCAAAGTAAGACACGTATATTAGGCCTGTCTATTCTTATTCGCCATAGATCATTTTGGAAAGGAGAATGAAGGCTATAATAAAGATCTGTACACAAAAAAAAAAAAAAGAAAAAAAAAAAAAGAGAAGAAACAACTAAGAGAAGAAGAGATGGGTAGGGGGTGAATGAAAGGAACTAATAATGGGAGTTCACAAAAAGAAATTGTGGGTCACGAAATGTCTTGGATAAAAAGAAAAGAGGGTCAATAGTGTGTTTGATAAAGAAACTCTCAAATTTCAAATTAAGGGTAATCTGGTCTTTTCGCATCTCTTCTTTTTAACAATAGGTCATAATCATTATAAAGTAGTATAGATATTATAAAAAATAGCTCTATATTAAACATTACATGAAGAAATGTCCAAAATACTTTTAATGATTAAATTAAATTATTAATCTTTTATTTTTTCAAAACTTCTCTATTAACTTTTTACATCAATAATCTACCTCATTCGACGCCGCATCCACCACCAACAGTCGTCCCCACCACTACACCGCCGTCGCCACAAACACCGATACATTGTATGAGCAACGTTTTATTTAATATTTTAGAGGAGTTAATTTGAGAATTAGGGCTTTTAGGGTTTAATATTTTAAGGTTGTGGTTAGTGGTAAAAAAATAAATATAATTAGTTGGGATTGTCATTTGCCCACCCTCACTATATTCCATCCACAGCCGAGTAGAAGATTAAAAGTCGTGATTTTCATTTCTTTCCAATTTTTCATTTGGTATTATAATTTTCCTATACTTTTAATTATTTTATCTCTTTCTTTAAAAACTATTGGTTTGCAACTATATTTTTTTAGCTATGTTTTGCAAAATATACCACACAAATTAAATTTGTTATTTATACTAATATTTTTTAAACTTTATATAAATTTTGATGTGACATGAACGAATTGAAGTTAATATGTCGAGTTGGACTGAAAATGATCTCATTGTTTTTCTTCAGTACATTCAACCATATTACCGAACTGATCAATGTGCCTCATAGCTTTGAGTCTTTGATGTCTGATACAGTATTTGTCACCGATAGTTACTAGATGATCAATAATTGTATCGATATTTTTAAATAATATTGTACAACACTTTCTAAGTAGTTCTTAAAATTTTGATAACATCCTTTAAGATTGTTAATTAGCATCAAATTAAAGCATTATTAAATAATTAAAAGCGTCGACGGCCATTTTTATGACTATATAATCGTCAATGATAGTTGTAAAATTGTTTTGTACGTAACTTATAATAATAACAATAGATGAAGGAAACAAAACGAATCCGACTCGCATTGAAACAACTTGGAATCTTGTCAGCCGATATACATGAATAATGTTAAAGTAAAACTAACATAAATGGACTGGTTAATTTTTTTCTTTTTAGTATCTCTATACAACAAAAGTTTGATTTGGACGTTCAACGCTAGTTTGAATATATATGACATTATTATTATCATTTTATATGAGAAGTGGGAGTAACTAATAATGATTATTAAGCATAGCTTTGTTGATTACTTTGTTAATTATTATCATACCATTTATTCTAAAAAGTTTTTTATAAAGAAAAGTATTAACGTATATATAGGTATTCATCGTTATTCTCACATAGTTGAATCCAAAGCCTAGTTCAATTCTTTGAGAAAAAACACTATTTACGGCCATGGTTCATGACTCAAGTGATCATGAAGTTCCAATGAAGCTTCAGGTATTAAATTAAGTGTATATTACATATAACATATATATACATTTATATAATAATACCTATACAAAAAAAGAAGCAAACTTATGTATCTTTGTCAATATGCCAAGCCATTTACAAATGGCACATCTAGTATACCAATTCATTTTAAAATGTGGGCTCATTCTAATATATATGATCATGATGATAACTAATATGTATATATAGGGGAAATGGAGTGCAATGGCTATGTGTTGGCTATTTGGATTGGGTACTTTACTATCTTGGAATATAGTTTCAACCATAGGTGACTACTTTTATGAACTCTTCCCGGTAAGTAGTATGCTAGTTTTGATCATAGATTAACGTCGTGTCGTCGTCATTAAACTTGACATTTTTACACTTTCGTGTATGTAGAGTTATCATCCTGCAAGGGTACTTACCCTGGTTTATTTACCATTTTCCCTAGCAACTATTTCGGTTTTTTTGTATCACCAATCAAGAATTGATACTAGGAAGCGTAATATTACAGGATACATCCTTTTCTTTGGGAGTAATTTCAGCCTACTTGTGGTTAGTTAAAAGCTATATGATTAAAGATTTCATATGTAATAATTGGTAAAATTGAGTACTTATGTGTAGTTAAATATGTAGTTAGATTTAGCAACTTCAGGAAATGGTGGAATATGGAAGTATATTGGAATATGTATTTTGATTGCCATTTCTGGTATTGCTGATGCTCATGTGCAAGGAGGAATGATTGGAGATTTGGCGTTAATGTGCCCAGAATTTATCCAAGTTAATGTCTTCTGATTACCTTTAAACGTTCTGTTTTACCCGTTATTAAAATCATTTCTAACCGAGTCTTGTACATGTATGTGGGTAAACTTTAGTCATTTCTTGCTGGTTTGGCCGCCTCAGGAGCTCTTACCTCTCTTTTAAGGCTGACCACGAAAGCTGCATTTGAAAACGTTGAAAATGGGCTACGCACAGGGGCATGTAAATTTACTATATATCTTCCTAAATCGCTTTTTATCACGAGTAACTCCTTAAATAGCTAATTTTCATTTCTGATATGATCATGTGTTCCTTTGTATGCAGTGGTATTCCTTGCCATATCTACACTTTTTGAGTTTTTGTGCATTATACTATACACATTTTTCTTCCCAAACTTGCCTATTGTGAAATACTATCGTGCAAAAGCAGCTCGAGAAGGCTCAAAAACTGTTTCTTCAGACCTCAGATCTGTTGGAATTCAAATGGAATTCGATCAACATGTACAACCGAGTTTGCTTATTTTTTGGGGTGTTTTGTATTGTGTTATAATGAGATTTTGCATTCTGTAATGAAGAGTTTGGATAAACTATTTTCTTACCAATTATCCCAAATTGACTATTTCCTTATGAGATCATTATTTTTTTAAAATCCAAACACTCAAAACAGAATCGGATAATCACTTTGGAAACACACTCCAAAATACCCAAACTTTCCTATAATTTTATTCAAAAACATGTTTATGTATTAGCTGATTTTAAAAGCTTTTGCCATCTGGACAGGTTGAAAACGACGCTAAACCTTCAGAAAGATTGAGCAACAAACAGCTTTTCTTAGAAAACTTCGATTACACTATGGATTTGTTTTTGATTTGTGTCGTGACCCTGTCAATTTTCCCAGGGTTCTTATACGAAAACACAGGATCACATCAACTTGGAACATGGTAAGTAAAAACACTGTCATTTTTATCACCGTGTACACTCGCTTGTAAAATTAGAAGCGGTTTACTACATTCAAAAGTCATGTTGTTGTCATTAAATACTATTTTCAGGTACCCGCTTGTTCTAGTGACAACGTATAATGTATCTAACTTAATATCAAGATACATTCCTTTGATCCAACGTCTAAAGCTGGAATCACGAAAAGGGCTTTTGATCTTTGTGTTCTCTCGGTTTTTACTCATTCCTGCATTCTATTTCACCTCAAAATATGGCGATCAAGGATGGATGATTGCGCTTGTGTTTATTCTTGGATCAACCACTGGTTATCCCACAGTATGTGTCATGACATTAGCTCCTCGAATATATAAGGTATAAGCGAAAATGTTGTATCCATCTCAAAGGGTTACAATTATAAAGTATTATATTTCATGTTTTGGGGCAAAAATGTTGCTAGAAATTCAAGTGTAAACTTCTGTTATCGTTCCAGGGTCCAGAGAAAAATGCATTAGGAAATTTACTGGTACTTTCACTTCAAAGTGGCATACTTATCGGTGTTGCTCTCGACTGGTTGTGGATTATTGGCAACGGAAACTTTTAACATGACGTCCGTGGATCTTGGATGAGCATCTGTAATCATTAGTTCTGCTTGATGAATCATTTTTGAGATGACATACAAGTACTCTGTATGTTAAGTTTACGAAAGCTTTCACTTTAGGCATGACTTAATTTGTTTTAGTTAGTTTCCAAGTGCTTAATAAGTGAGAACCATCTCCTTATCTGTATTTCATTTTATTTTTATGGAATAAACATACATGTTAAGTGCCAAATGTTATACGCAGTAAGGATACATTTTGGGAGAGTGTTGTCTCCTCTAACAGGGTTTAAGCTTTGACAATGTCACGACTTAAAATCGACTTGTTAAGATATTCAAGATGTTGCCATCGACAAACATTAGGATGTACACTAAAGGTACTACTGTGTTACAAAACATTTGATAAGGCATACAACTTTGCTGAAAACATTTGAACATTTGTCAAATATTTATAACAAATGCCGGGGGTTTACATATGAAAACATCAAGTTGTTCATAAATTGTTGGTTTATATCAATACATTTACATGTTAATCAAAAGTTCATGAAGATAAACTTCTTCATTGCCGTTTACAACATTTATGCCACCCAAATATTGAATTCACTAGCGCCAGTGGTCCTTTCATAAAGAACGTGATCACATTCTTTATATCTTATACTTTCTCCACAATTGTCCTCCTAAAAAGAAAAAGCTAAATACAAAACAAAATTTTCCTGTCCGGAAATTGTGCAATTAATGCACAGCTATAAAGAGATGTAGATGAAAGATCAAACCTATAAAACGTATTCGTTTACAAAACTTCTTGTTGCTGGTAAGGTGAGCGACAAATGAGCCTGTATTTATGGGGCCATCAGGCCTTCGATTGTGTAAGTTAGTGACTTTGCCCAGTCTTCTTTGAGTAACAGTGTTTGAAGTGTGTGCATTACATCATAGTCGGGATCAAGCTTCCGTTGCCAACCCTGCAAAATTAAGGTAAAACTAAGAAAAATGTTGGAACTCAACGGCATCCTAGGGTAAAAGGGATTACCCTATTGAAACTTTTATACCAATAACAAATAACAGTACATCATAAGTAATGAGGCTAAATGCCACATTAGTTCCCTATATGACATGCATATATAGAGTAAACAAGCTATCTTATCCTAAGAGGCAATATTAACCTAATTACTGATATATGAGTGGGCTATGTTTATCTTTGGTGTGTCAAAATAGTTGAACTAAAGAACTTAACTAAAACAAACACTGATCAAACAGGTCAAATGAACCATAAGAGTTAAGTAGAGCGATTATACAACCACTAACAAGGTTAACACCCAACTGACGCTGATTCTATATCATTGAAGTGGGTAACTAGGAGAAGAGACAACGTATATGCCACATATTTTTGTTCTTTATAATAGGACTCTCGTTAGCTTAATTAGATGGTGGTGATCAAATTATTTTGATGAATAGAAGTGTATATGCCAACTATTTACAGCCTAGCACCCTCTTGGTGCCAAACAAATGCATGAGAATGTAAGTGCTAGAAAACTAATCATATAGAACACAACTACAATTTTATATAATTTAAGTAAAAGGGACTAACTGGCTAACTCCAATGCTAAGGACGCCCTTAGATGTCCTTGAGCTGCCACATCATATATTTAGAAATCCTTAAAATCCTTACACATCCTTAACATCTTTTAGTTTTACCTCCAACTATACAAACATACCAAAATAAAGTATTGGAGATAGCCTAAGGGCATGCCCTTAGGTAAGGACATACATCAAAAAATCCTTAGTTTTGGACAAGCTTCAATAGCAAAGGATATCCATAGACAACTAAGGGCACCTAAGGGCACCCAAGAATACCCCCATTGGAGATAGTCTAAGAAGAGCAACTGTGTAAACCAAAGATGCTATCAATAATCTATCTCAGTTGCTAATGAGCCAAGAGGAAATCGTGCCATGAAACCTTGAAGCTCCTTAAAAAGAAACATGCATCGAATATGATGTATGATTCACACCTGACTTTATTAGGTCACTCTACAAGAGCAAGCTACAAAGGGAAACACACTACTGGGATCCAAATTTGTTAAAATATATCAACCATGCTGGAAATAAACAGCTTGGTAAATGGTAATTAGGTTCCACATATATCAATACTTGCAACACTCCTAGTGATAAGGTGATCTTAGAGCGGACGTTGTATCATAACCAAAGACTACCATGGAAACAGATGCATGTCTTCAATTAAATATGGCAATACCAACCGTATAGAATGGTCACGTCACTTATATACTTAATGGATAGATATGGATCGTTTTGACCTGTATCAAACATTATCTGTCTCTACCCAGACCAGCGCAATTTGTCACCTCTATCTTAAATCCCTACCACAACAATACACACATTGACATACTCCTCACAACCCCAAGCACAGGTACCCTCCATGATCATAATGTAGTTAAGCTTTACATTAAAAAACTACAAAAAAAGAAAAGATCTAGAAGAAAGGGTTACCTCAAGAACCAATGTTGTAACCATTACAGTTGTCACATTTCCATCGACATTAACTCTATGGCGCCTGACTTTCTCTAGCACGTCATGCATGCAATCAGCAGGATGAACAACATCCCCCTCCGGACTACCCCAAAAATCAAAAGACTCCGTAACTTCCTGTTAGTGACCAAAGATGCACAAAAAACAAAATAAATACACCAAATAAAAAGATAATGTAAGTTTTGCAAACTTACTTCATGCTTTAACAATACTTAAAAATTCGAAATAGCGATTAGGGTCAGCCTGGCCCATGCTGACCTGTACTCAAGGGTCCCCTGTTTTGACCAGACCCATATATTCCACCTCCTTTTATTGAGAATCATTTTGAAAAGATTGTTAAACAAAAACAGAGAAAACTATAGTTACCTTGATAAAGGCTTGAGGATTGGGACAATTTTGTTGTTTTGATAGCCTTAGGGTGCACTCTGCTGCAGTGCGTCCATCTCTACGGGCAACAGCTTTAAAAAATTCTAATAAGTTCACTCTATCACTCTTAGAAAGTTCCGCAGTCATTCCTACATCGAGAAATATCACATGCGGCTTTGACTTGAAGATCCCTTTACGAGATGATTTGCTCCGAACAAGAATATTTCCGGGATGCATATCAGCATGAATGAAGTTGTCAACCTGAAAAAAGGGGGGAAACATCTCCATGAGAATCACTAGATTTTTTCATGCATTGAGGTTTTGTACAATATATGCTCTGAATTTATTGATTGTTTGTGCATTAAGATGGTATACAGATCAAGCAGATCTTTTTGTTCTTATGCCTCTTGTACACTATAGGTTAAGGTACACCTATAAATGAGTTGAGTTTACATACAACCTCAACTAAGCCCATCCAATTGCACCCCTATTGGGTAAAGATGGTAACTTCTAAAGCATGATTTGTACATAAAAAGCATGTTCAATGATTCCAAATTGCAGATAAACCATCATTATTGTAAAAGAGAAAAAAAAAAAGCAAAAAGAGAATTAGTTGTGCATAATGGGCACTTATTGAGAGCTATGTTGTTAATACTCAAATATGAGTTATAACGGTCGAGGAACGAAATTTGATATGCCGGTTATAGTGGTGGTATAGCGGTGGTATAACAGTGATTATAATATTATGCAATATATATAAATTCCAAAATACTTAATACCTAATACTTAATACTAATTAAAAATCAAGCTTTAAACCATTTGAGAAGTAAAGACGGAGAAACTGATGGATCGCTTAAGAAGTGAAGACACAGAGGAGAAACCCTTCTGATCGATCCTTTGATTGGAAAATTAGGGCTGGACTTTTTTTTTTTTAATTTTATGTTAGAATTAAGGCTGGAAAATTGGACTTTTATTTATTTAGGATTGGACTTTTAAGTTTTTATTAGTTTTGGGCCCAAAAAAAAAGAAGAAAAGAAAAAAAAACCTGACCATTAAGACCGATATTTAAAAAGCTAAAAATCGGTAAAATTATCGGTAAATACCATATACCAGCAATATACCACCGTTATTAACAACATAGATTAAGAGAATATACTTCAAATTCCTACAAAATATAAAACAAAAACAATGCAAACAAAAAACATAAGGAAAAAAAGAGCCTGTATTCTACAACAACTGTATGTTATCTGAAGTTTTCTTACACCTATAGTATTTTTCTGCAGTTCACATGGTGAAATTTGGACCAACAAGGAGTTGGCCAAGTGGTAAGGGAAGCACTTGATGACCTTAAGGTCACAAGTTCGATCCCCGCTTGGCACTGAAAAAACTATTCCTTTAAGGTACCCGTTACCAATGAAGCCTAGGGCCACATGTGAAGTTCTAAAGACGCAAGTTCGATCCTTTAAGGTACCGGCATCATATGGCTCATACGGGGTGAGTCACCAGGTATCCAATTATGGTACCGAGGCCAAGGTTCCCCCCATTACCCTTTTTCACATGGTGAAATTTGGAATGAGAACCAAAATTTACTGAGTCGCTGAAATTAACTATTCAAACACCTAAATAAGCAGTGTAGTGGTAAATTTCAAACTCATCTTGGTACCTTGGATACATGTGATCATTCATGTACAGATACACTATGCTTTCAAGAATAAGCAGTTCTTGAATAAAGTTAAAGTGAAGTTGTTCTTTCAACATCTACATCTCCACTTCCCCAAATTGTTTACCCTCCCAAATGTTTGCCATTCTTTCTACGTTTTCCAAAATTGAACCGGTTACAGCAACATAACCATTATAGAGAATAAATATCAGAGTTTAACTAAAAGGTAGCAACTTAAACCCACTTACGGACAAGTTGGTTGATTTGGTTGTCCCTTCTCAAGGTGTAACCAACAGCCTCTACATATAGTCTAATTTATTGTATATAGATCAACTATTGCAAAGATTTTTCCTTTATACCCAAAAGGAGGTAAGATCAGCTACGAAGAAACAAATCAAACAGGACATAGAGGCAAAAAGTCACAGGAAGAATATGTTCAATGAACAATGCACCCTAAAATACTTGGCTAAAACGAGTGTTCTGGACCCCAGAGAAAAGAAACAAAGGTCAAGTGCGATATTTCTTTTTACAGTTACATATCTATGATTTGTCGAAAGTGGGTCATTGTTACAAGCTACCATTGATTTCAGGCACTTTTTGCAAAAGTAAAAATAGAAATATGGTTAGTTTGCAATTAAAAATCATGTTCAATGATTCCAAATGCCAATCATCAATAGATAAGACCAAATCAAATACAGATCAAGAAAAAGTGGTAATCACCACACAAATCCAATATATTTCAAGACTCAAAAAGAACATATACAATTTACTAACATTCTATACAATGACACTTCACTATTCATTGCAGATGAACCATCATTTCAGTAAAAAGTGGAAAAAGGAAATCAACTGTGCATAATGAGCACTTATTGACAGAATATGCTTACTTCAAAATTCCTACAAAATAAAAAACATAAAAAATACAAACAAAAAAATAAGAAGGCAAAGGAGAGCCTGTATTCTACAAGGACTGTAAGGTTATTCGAAGTCTTCTTAAAACTATAATATTTTCCTGTAGTTCACATAGTGAAATTTGGGATGAGAACCCAAGAACCAAAGTTTGAAGAGTCACTATTATTGAACTCCCAACTTAAGCAGTGTAGCGATGAATTTCCAACTCATCGTTCTTGTTACCTTGTACACAGAAGATCATTCATGTAACACAACACTACGCTTTCAAGAATAAGCAGTTCTTGAATAAAGTTAGAGCGAAGTTGTTCTTACACGTTTCAACATCTAAATATCCATTTCCCAAATTGTCTACCCTCCCAAATGTTTGCCATTCTTTGTACATCTTCCTAAATTGAACTGATGACAGCAACATTATCATTATAGAGAATATATATCAGAGTTTAACTAAAGGTATCAGATTCGACCCACTTACATACCAATTGGTTGATTTGGGTGGTAACCCATCTCAAAGGTGTAACTAACAGTCTCTACATATAGCCTAATATATTGGATCAACTATTGCAAAAAATCCTCCTTTACCAAAAGGGGGCAATATTTGCTAAGGAGGAACAACTCGAACAGGACAAAGAAGCAAAAAGTCTCACGAAGAGTATGTTGAAGAAAACACCCTAAAGCACTTGACACAACAATTCAGGAAGAACCCGTCTGTGTAATATAACTATTAATTAACAAATGACAAAGAGGTGTTTGTGGGTCAACACAAAACGACCTGCCTGATGCACACTTTACCCTGTTACCCGACATGCAACCTCTAATTTTTAAGCAATACTTACACTTCACTGGTTAACAGCAAAAAGCAGCAACTGGTTCACACAACAAAATATAGTAAATGATAGAAGTACTAAAGAGATAGAACATGTTACCAGCAGCATTTTTAAAAGAGCATGAGTGCCAATATGTGCAAGAGAACTTTTAAGTCGAAAATGTCCTTCAAGCTCATCAACATAACGTGACACACTCTCTCCTTGCTCAAAAGTTTCCACCAAAACCGCTGGATGAACAAGCGGATATACAGGTTTAGGGAATGAAACATCTCTCCAACTGCGGAAGTTATATATAAACCTACTCAAATGAGCAGCTTCTCGTGCAAGATCAACTTGGGACATCATAAAAACTGCAAATTGTTGTACACTTTCATCCAGTCTCAACCAATTGAGAGTAGGAACGAACTTAGACATCTTTGCAACCACGTTGATTATATCAAAATCTCTTTTAATTGATTCACCCACTCCAGGATGTCTAACTTTAACTGCAACTAATAGAGGCTTGTTACTCTTGCCGCGATATCTATATCTCAAAGAAGCTCGATGGATTTGTGCAATACTTCCTGAAGCTACAGGTACCTCCTCAAAATCATCAAAGATTTCAGATATTTTGCGTCCAAAAGCCTTTTCAACGGTCTTTTTTGTGTAAGCAAAACTATGTTCGGGAGCCTTGCTATGAAGCTTAGAAAGCTCAGTGCACAAGTCGGTAGGAAAAAGGTCTGGCCGTGTGGCTGCCCATTGACCCCATTTTATAAATGCTGGACCTGCAATTTCCAAAGTACGACGTACAAGTTGAAGCCATGTTTGTCTAGCCGAGTTGCCAAAATAGTCGACAAATGGAGCCATCACCATACTGGGTGAGAACAAAACTGCCAAATATATAGCTCGGAATAATAATATTAGACCTTCAAAAACTGAAAGTAGTGATGAAATCAAGAAAGCATGTCCATTTTCAGCCCGTGTGTAGAGAGTATTTCTAGGCTGAAAATAATCAAGATTTGACCCTGCGTCTGCTAACACCAAATTGCCACAAGCAATAGCGAATATACCCGGAAGCACGATATACGAACGGCTCAATGCCAAACTAAATGCCTGGGCAAACCTATTCATGCCATCCTGATTCTTGGAAAGGCTCTTCCAAGCATTTTGAGCATGATACGTTATCGCCTTATTGACTGGAATGAAAGAATAACTTCTGAAGAAATTATTCTTGCCAATAAAGCATTTGGATTTACATCCCATGATAGAAGCAAACCCTCTATTGGAGAGTACGCTTTGAGAGTACATCCTGTATTGGGAGTTGTAGAAACCAGATCTAACAATCGATTCATAACTTCCATCTTCGATATGAGTTCCCCTGTTGCTTGATCTAACTAACTGTGCTGTCCTCTTAATATTTCTTGTTGACAAGAACCTATAATTACGATTAATGAGTTGTTATTTGATGCAAAAATGTTGAAAATCAACAAAGAGAGATATTATGGAATTATTCATATTAGTTTCTTCTCTTTTCTTTTGGCTTGATTACAATATATAGACATATCATAACTTATCTTTTAACTGTTAGTCATATATTGATTAATATAAAACAAAAACATTTTTAGGTAAAAGGATTACCCTTGTTAGATTAAAACTAAAACAAAAACAAAAACATTTTTAGGTCGATAAAAATAAGTGCAACAATCGACTCTTGATATTTCATTAGTTAAATACGGCAGTTGAACATATATCTATTACTCCTACTAGAAATGGAACAGAAAAACTACTAGCATAACTCTAACCCCCATTCGATACAAAAACTATTCTACATTTTTAGTCGGCTTTTTTGGGCTGACTACCGAGTTTTCCTACATAACTCTCTATACAACGTCTCTTCCGTTAAGACCGTTACATAGCTAAAGTTCTTGTGAAATCCATCAACACAATAAAGGTTACGATAAACTATACGCCCCAATCTAGTTTACAGAAATGCACCTATAATTCCTAAAAAATAACCAATAATTCTTTTATAGCTTATATCAACTAAAAATGCTTCCAAATTCAATTCAATTCTAAAAACAAAAACCCAAATTACTAACAAAACATACAACAAATCCTAAATAAACAAAAATATAAATGAAAAAGAAAGAACCTTGACATAGCGAAAAAAAGAAAATGAATTTAATTTGATTAGTGGGTATTAATTCTAACAGCTGCACGGCAAGCATTTTCTATTTTGATTCCACCGCTACATATCATCACAATCAATCAAGATTCGCTTCCTCACGTATATATATAATATATTATATATATGTATGTATATATAACTATATATAATATAATCAAATTAAATTATATATGATCGTTATTGAGGAAGGCTTGATTTATTGGCGGCGTTTCAGAAAAGAGAGATGAGGGAGGAGGGGCTTGTTTTTTTATTTTCTATGTTGTTTTTGTTTATGTTTTTGTTGATGTTTTAAAAGGTTAAAATTCGTGGAGATCAATGTATTTACGTGTACATATCTTATGCCTCTACGTACAATTTTTTTAAGCATGTCATAATCAAGTTTTTAATACTCGTATATGACCCATGAGTAGAGTCTGTAAGTCAGAGAGACATTCGTTCAATCGATTTTAAGAAAAATGATGATGTTAGTCGTCTTTTGTTGTTTTGGAAATTAGACACGAAAATGGTTTCAATCGAAAATTCTACTAAGAAATATGGTTAAAACTAAAATTAAGTACCAATATTCTTTTTGACTGGATTGAAACTAGTTAACGACTAGAACGGTGTTAATATTAACTAGGCTTTTGATTATCTTTACGATAATTTTTGATAATAACGTTATGTTTACAATTTGCAATCCATGATTTTAAGTAAACATCATTTGAATTAAAAGCTTGTGATGATGAAAGGTTGTGAAAAATATATTTGAATTTGAATAAGTATTGATCTTAGAATGATAAAGATTCAAAAGAAAAAAGTTTAATAGTGTGAATTAACAAGTATTTGTGTTAAACTTACCTTGCTATTTATAGTAAAAATCAAAATTAAGGTTAAGCAAATGTGGTGACGGTTAAGACCTTATGGTCGTGGGTACATGGTGGTGGTATGTACTATGGGGTGATTTATGCTAAACTAGAATTATGATGGGGTGGATTGTGGTGATAGTAAATAAGAATAACTATGTGACTTAGTTTTCACCTAATTAAATTTTTTTTAAAATATTTAACTTAATAAATTTAGGGATGCTTTTTTCCTATGGATCATTTGTTCGCAACAGAGAATCTAGCTTAAACATCTAGTAAAAGTGATGATGTGTTTTATTTTTGATGGCAAAACAAATATCTAGTAAAATGACTAGTTTACTTAGTTTGTAGCATCTTTACAATTCATTAGATTTAATTAAATTTTTAGCATCCGGTATAAAAAGATGTATTTGGTTAGGACATGAAAAAGAAAAAGCTTATTATGTAGTAATCACATTCCTTGAAGAAAAAAGAAGCTTTTTTTCATTATCCCCACTACCATGATTCGTCTTCATTCCATAAGTTTATCAAATAAAAAATATCATTATACCCCGAACTCACTACACCCATGTCCTTATTAACCAATACATTCTCATTTTTCGACTATTAATCGGATGCACACTTTCATCTCACATTTGATCAATACATTTTCACGGTATTTTTAAGCTTAATCATTTTTTATGTTTTTACATGATTATTATCAGTTATTTGCCTATAATGTAAATTAGTATTTTATTTTATAGTATTATATGCACATTAGCTAGTGCAATGTGACAATGAAAAAAAAAATACGATTGATGGTGAGTTATTATTATTTTGTGAATATGTAATGAGAAATTTGTATTTGGAATTTTTACCAATTTTAAAAGTAGCATATCTGACACTTTATTTTCCAAATAGTTTGTTGGTTTGAATTTTAGGTGGTTGATATTTGAGTTTTTTAACCTAGTGACTTACATTTAAAAGATGTCTTGAATCTTTTTATAACCTTTTAATTCTATATTAATTTTCCTATTGATCTAGCTTTTAGTACTACTTCTTTTAGTAAATATCATTATCACATTTAGGTAGTAAATAGATAAACAAGTACTTTTATTTGGGGGTGACTTTCTTTGTCACCAAAGAAGAATATTGATAAAGTTTTACTAAAGTTTTTTTTGTTCAAAAGTAAAAGCAAAGAAGTTAAATCAATAATGTTTGATGCCTAGCCTAAAAATCCTTTGTGTCATTAATTATAGGTCTTTATAAATATAATAGAGCTAAGAATTTTTGTTTGTGAAGAAATCACTCTAGTTGAGAGCTATCAATGAATAATATACACATGTACCTTTTTACTTTTTTTTTATCCTTGCAGTGTAAGGTTTTAAGGGATGCTTGATTTTTATAAGGTAAGAATTATAATGATAATATTTGAAGATACTTGTTTAATTATAAAGTAGTTAAATCATTATAAAATTTTGGGTTAATGGTTCCCACTAATTATGAGGTTATGAAAATAATTGTATAGTTACGGACATGTATATCTTTTCTTTTTCCATAATATCTGCTAATTTTCAACTAATTATGTTTCTAGCATTTAAAATTGGCTATATGTAAATTTATATAAACAAAATTATATGACCCAATTTTGTGAAATTGTAAAAACTCTTATGTTTAAGATAACATACAAGTAAACAATAATAATACTCTACAATAATAATAACAATGATAAATTATATTTTTTTCGGTAAAAAAGTCGTCACCCCTGGTTAGAATTTGTATTAATCACAAAAAAACACAGACAACATGACTGAAATGCAAGTTGACTTAAACATTTACATAGTAAATGCCCTCACGGTCCCCCCGCAAATAATAAAAGGGGTCCGTGATGCAAGAAATGAATCAATTGAGTAAACTGGACAGGCCCAGAACAACA
>JANDBE010000051.1:13034843-13050112 GCA_024320915.1 Erigeron philadelphicus
GATGGTAGCATGGGACCTGTAGCAGACTTCAGACTTAGGACTTGGAGTGCTGCATGCTTATCTATGTGCTTGTTGGCATTATGCCTAGTCGTTTCCCCGCGTGGGAACTCAACTTATACTTTTACTAAATTGATGATTTGATCTATGTATTTGAATATTGATGGAATAGTTGTGCATACATTTAGTTTTCCTATGTAACATCCATGTGCGCGCGTGCTTATCTTGCATCCCGAGTTTTCCGCCTTAGTCGGGGTGTTACAGTAGAGATATTCACAACTTTAATGGCGTGCAACCATTACTGAAAAACTTTCAGTATTTCCATCTTGCTCCATCCGAATGCACTGGTCGACCAGGTTTCAACATCTTCCATAAATGTACTTCCGCCATACAACAATTGGCGTACGGTTGTCATGGCGACCAGCTAGATGAGTATCCGGAAATGGTAGAATCGATTTCATATTTGTGAATAACAAACTTTTGCAAGTGCATTATTCAATTGTATAATGAACAGTACTTGAGAAGACCGACCCAACAAGATGTGGAACGCATAACTGTTAGGCATTTGGAGGTACATAGTTTCCCGGGCATGCTTGGAAGCATAGATGTATGCATTGGGGTTGGAGGAACTGTCCAGTGGCATGGCAAGGACAATACACATGGGGAGATAAATGACACTCGACGATTATGCTCGAAGTTGTTGCTTCATATGATTTGTGGTTATGGCATGCGTACTTTGGTCTTGCAGTTTCAAACAATGACATCAACGTCCTAAACGAGTCAGATTTGTTAGATCAGTTGTTGGAGAACAAGGATCCTCAGCTAGATTTTACTGTGAATGGTGAACAATTTACAAAAGGGTATTATCTGGCTGATGGTATTTACCCATAATGGGCCACATTTAGGGATGGCAATAGGGAGGGGATTCTCGGGGATCTCAATCCCCATCCCCGATTTTCACTTGTAATCCCCATCTCCGTCGGGGAATTAAATTAAATCCCCATACCCGTCCCCATCGAGTATCGGGGGTCCCCGTTGGGTATCGGGGATACCTCTTTTGAATGATTATGAGTTTATCTTAATAAAAGATATGTAGGAGAATGTGTATTTCGACATTTTCTTTCTATGTATAAACTAATATATATGTTAAGTAAATGATTAATAAAATATAACACATAAAAATTATTAAACAAAAGCTTTAAACTTAAAACTGATTCTAGAATATATATATATATATATATATATAAGAACGTAAAGTGATTAATAAATATATATATAGTATTTTCGGGTTTGGGTATGAGGATCGGAGATTTATGGTTTCTCATCCCCGTCCTTATCCCCACCCATTAGGGATTAGATTTACATCCCCATGCCCTTCCCCATCCCCGATCAACTCAGGAATTCCCCGATCAAATCAAGTGCAGGTATCGAGTTCCCCATCAAGTACGAATATTTTTGTCATCCCTATTTGCAAATCATTAGGGAATGGTTGTATAGGTAGCTTATTGAGCTGGTTAGGTTAAGGATACAATACGGGTCAAATCAAATAGCTTTACATAAATTTGAGCAAGGGGTGACATTGTCCCGTCAATATCTATGTTTGTCTTTTGATATATTTACTAGATTTAGTCACATATTAAAAACACAGGTTATTTACAATATATTCAAAATAAGATATATATATTTAAATTTTAAAAAAAAAAACTTATGAACTCAAATCTAAAAAAGATATAAAAAACAATCCAGTAATTTCAAATATAAAAAATTTTAGGGTATGCCTGGTTCAAACTAAGGAATGGGAAAGGGAATGGGAAAGAGAATGCAAAAAAATACTAGAGAATACTACCATTGCATTAGTGTTGCTTGGTACACACAAAACAATTATTATTATTGCCATTGATCCTGCTTGGTTTTTAAAATTACATTATAACATATATAAGCTTATTTTATCTCAATTATCTCTAACAAATCACAAATTTTACATATTCATGTCATAAACAACTAAGAAAATTTTTAACACCTCATCATAATCAATTGCAGTGTTTTCGTTTAGTTCCCAAATAGCAACACAACATTAATCCATTTAGTTGGAACATCTACAATAGCTGCAAGAATGATTGGTGCTAACTGCTAATAATTAAGAGATTGGACATATCAAGAACGAATTCATATTTAAAAAAAATTATACAATGCCTTTCAAGATTGATCATATCAAGGATAAAAGAAAAAGAGTAATCACGATTTACAGATGCTACATCATTAAAAATTTGTTCAATACTATTACAAACTTGTTCAATACCATTTTCAGAAACTAATGATAATAATAATAATTATGAAGGATCAATTGGTGGCATGAATGTTTCATACGAGCACTCTTTCAAGAATTCGACTTGTTCTTTTATCCATCCATTATATTTTATTAAAGTGTTGCTAAAGAAAAAAAAAATTATGATAGAGATAATTTATAGTATAAATATGGAATAGGATTATAATGATTTTTGAACGGATCTGTTGTTGATTCGTATATTTGTGATAAATCTTTATTTTTTGATGGAAAAGAGTATATGAGAAAATGAGAGATGATAAAAGATTAGAGGAATATAAGGCTGGAAAATTAAGGGTAATCATAATCATTCCCCCCAACTTACTATGTAAATGCCCCATTACCTAGTTTTGGTATTCATTAACCATATTATTTTAAAACAAGCATCATCAATCATTATATTACTCATTCCTTACCCTTAAAAACCTCTTACCAAGCAGCCCCTTAGTTATAATCAAAGTAAAGAAAAAAAAATATATTACTAAAATATCGACGAAAATGATTTACGTCTTTGGCTATTAAAGTTATGTCATGACTGGATGGTACAAGTGTGTTTCTATAAAGGAAATTCTTAATGACATGGATTAAATAATCGAAAAGAGAATATATATATCTCGATTATTGTAAACCCGTAAATAATATATATTTATATATATAGGGGTTGGTTATTATGAAACAAGTATTAAAGTAAAACGAATAAGACAAGATTTTAATTCTTAGATCATAGTTAAATTGATGCACGAAGCAATTGATGCACGATAACTTTTATGATGCACGACTATTTTTAATGAAAAGAAACTTAATATTTTATTTGTTTTATTTTAATTCTTGTTTTATTTTATATTATAATATATTTTATATTATAAACCTGGTTATGTTGTATTTTTATTATAAAATATTTAGTTATTAATATTTTATTTATATTTTTAATAAACTAGTGTAAATAAACCTATTGTAAATAAATCTTACAATAAAAATAATATAATGACATAAATATTAATTCATATTAATCCAAATGATGAAAGGTCTTTAACTTTTTAGATATATTTTGTTATTCGATAAACATTATATAATAAAATATTAATTATTTAATACTGGGTTAAAGTATAAATTATTAATAAAAATAAAAAAAAGTGTAAATTAATGTAGATGTGTGTCGATTAAATTAATTCTAAGAATTTTGAAAGTTGTGATTAGTCAATAACTACTAGGTCAGATGTCTTTTCGTATATCTTATATTAGCTATCTAAAAAAAGAGTTAATTACAATTTTAGTTCGGTTTCATCCATTAGTTTCATTACTACAATTTAGATCTAACTTTTTGGCCTTCATTAACGGTTTTGGACCAGATGACTAACGGATGTCAAAAATCCATCACTTGACTTGCACGTATTAGGTATAAGGGTATTTTCCTTAATGTTGCACCAAAAGTGTTAACATGTTTAACCCCTTTTTTTAATGTTGTAATATTTAGATTTTCATTTTGTAAATTTTGGGGATCTAACAAATCAGCAAAGCAATTTAGGTCAGCAGACCAACTCAGATCAACAAACTAGTTTTAGTTAACAAACTAGTTTAGATCACCAGACAAGCTCGGATTAGTAGACCGACTTAGATTACGACTCAGATCAGCAAACAAGTTCAAATCAACAAACTAGCTCAGATCAACAGACCGACTAAATTACAACTCAGGTCAATATACCGACTCAGATCAACAGTCCGACTTAGGTTACGTCTCAGATCAACAGACCGCTCAGATGCTGGCTCAGATCAACAAACCGACTCAGATCAACATAACGGTTCAAATTAGTAGATCGACTCAAATCAGCAGTCTTACTCAGTTTTCACTTAAACAACATCTATGACATCTTGAAGACATCTATATCCAAACTTATTTGGAAGAAATATTTATCCAAACTTACCAACACAAAACGACCAAACAAGTCCCCAAAAAAAACTTCATATATTTACACATATGCGCCAAAATTTGCAGAAATAGACGACATTTTCCTACCCATAAATAGAGCTAACATTTAACCCTTATTATGCTAGCACCTCTTTTGGTTCTTTGGTATAGGGGAATGATATTCTTACAATATAATTTTGCCATTCCACAACAAAGATACAAGCTTTATTGCACAAAATAAAATTGCATAATGCATATATTGTTGTAGATTGTCAAATTGTGTTGTAGGAATATCATTTCTCTTTGGTATATGCTCATTTTGCTTGACCATAAACCAATTGTTTCAACTAATTACTAGAAAGGAGAATAATTAATCTATTTAAATATCTTTTAAAAAATCCACTTGAATTATCATGACTTGTTAATTCCACTAAACCTATAATTCCCATACTTAATTTCTTAACATGAAGATTCATACAAATTTCATGATTATTACTTTTATATAAATAAAAAGTGACTTTTTAGAGAAAATTTCATTACATACCCCTATGGTATACCATATTATCAAGTTTCACCCTCTCGTATTTTTTTATCATTACGTATCCTTATGGTAATTTTTTGCTTCATTACATACCCCTCCTTTTAACGAACGTTTATTGCCTTCCGTTAACCACCTCACGTGCAAGGGTATTTTCGTCCATTCACATTTAATATCCCCTTGTAACACCCACTTGATCCATCCATATCAAACATAAGATCAAACAACCCACTTACTCCAAAAAAAAACCCAAACCTACAACCATAAAACAAAGATATAAATCAAAGGATAAACCAAAAAGAAAATAAATAACAATAACATATCTTTATATTTGTTGCTGCTCACCGATTAGTTTGCCAAAAAACAAGGCTACCAACATCACTCTTGCTTTATTAACTATTATTGTGATTAGATTTAGGGCTTTGATTTACGGAGAGATAGATTTAGATAGGTATAGAATATGAGATCATGATGGTGGCGGTGGAATACCGTAATAGTTAGCTCCGACGGTGGCGGATTACCCAACAGCAAGCTCCGGCGGCGGTAGCTCACCGCAACAATTTGCTCCAGTTGATCACCGCAATAGGTAGCTCCGGCGGTGGAAGGTGATCTCTGTTAATGATGGTCGTGGGTAGCTCCGGCGATGATATGTATATATCGATATATATATATATATATATATCTGATATATATACAGATCTTAAAGACATATATACATAGAAAAGTTCTGATATATACTTTTTCCTTGACTTTTCCTCCGCCGCAGCCGTCGTCATTCTAATGCGGGTGTATCAGGTGATGTATGTGTGTTTGTAAAAATTGTGGGCTTTTCAATGCCATACACCCAATGCTACTAAAATAAATATGGGTGTTTTAAATACGTGAGTTATCTCCGTTTGTTTTTTTCTTTAAATTAATCTTTGTTGAATATGTCAAAAGTAATCACCATTTCGATTTACAGCTCGGCTAATCCTATTATTGGTATTTGTTTGTTTTCACTTTTGATGTTTTATTATAGTTATTAATATGTTTGTGGTGGTTGAAGTTGCATCTGATGCAATAATATCTGTATGTTATATGAATTTTTGTATGTTATATAAATTAGATATAGATATAGAGTTTTTAGCCACATGTCAACTTCTGGTTGGTTAGAAAAACCTTCTCTCCCTTCTCTCCTTAACCCACCTTCTCATTTGATCTCTCTAATCTAACTCAACTCATTTGACCCTTTTGACTAGTTTTCTACTAAGCTAATAAATTAATAAATACGTTCTACCCGTTAGATATGAAGTATAATAAGATAGCTTAGAAGCTTTTTGGCAAAAAAAACAAACTTTGGATAACTTTCAGCCCTTCTGACATTTTCCTATTAGGCTATATAATTAGTATTACATGTCTGAGGTGTTAAACATAGACCATAACCCCAATCGGCCCATTCATGAGTAAAGGCTAAAATTCCACCTCTGACTATTATGCAAATAAAATTTTGAAAAACATCCTTAAGATTCTAGTTCAGCCAATAAAGTAAGTAAACATGGAATAGCTGCTACTCTAATCAAACCATGCAGACAAGTAATAGCTTGATAAGATTCACTTACCTTGCGTGATTGATGTAGGAGGCAGATATCTAGATTGAGTTGGAGGGTGCATATCAACCTGGGTGGCTCCAAGGGCAGAACGTTTTGGATACCGTTCTATAAGGGTGCCATGGGAATTCAGATTTGCTGTGTACAGTGAAAAATAATCCATGGTTTCATTACTGGAAGTATGGTAGTCAACATGAGACCCACTGGACGTAGACATATGGAAGTCAACACCAGAACCATTGAATGAATTATTTCTCTGATGGGAGCCAAAAATGCCCATGGGTGCAACTGCTCTATGTTCATATCCACTGTAACTGCGACGGTGATTAAAATCATCACGGGGAAGAAATTTTCCACTGGTTGGATTTCTTCGATGCATATGGGGCAATATAGGCTGAGACTGATAATAACCTTGCATATGTCCGCATGAAAATGGATCAGACTAGAAACTCAATATAAAATTAGGATTTCCAATTAGGGTATGCAATATGTGGTAAAAATATGTCACATAATGCACTACCATAACAACTTTTTACTTTTTACAATGCATTCCAGGTCAGCACATGCATACACAGCAGATTATGTAGGTTTGCCCCTGATCAAGGGGCCTAGAAATAGAGAGCAGTTCATTTGGAACAGAGTGTCCTCTTATTATAACTTGTACAAGGAAGTTGTGATAAATACCACCAAAGGAGCTGATTTGCAGTACTGGTGGTTAACTAATACATCAAAATAGGTAAGTTTTTGGAACTGGTCGCATTGACGGTTGACCTACCCAGTTTTTTGTCCAAAATATTTCTATTCTCGTTATACAATTAGTGTGTAAAGAAACATATATCATACTTTAATATAAAGGATTTCAGATGTTATGCCGTTTAAATTAGATTTCGACGAATTTCAACCCATCTGAGTCAGATACCTGGTTAGCTAATTATTTATTTTACCAAAATATGACCTTTTAGGAAATAACTATTAATCTGAATCAACCTATTCATAAAAATTGGGTTGAAGTTGCAACCTCAACATAATACACTAGGTTGCTAATGAAAGGACGATACCTGATGGAGTTTGACATTTTAATGGAGATGTGTCATAAGTTGTCGAAGAGTTTCCTTGAGCATAATGCCTAGACGTTGTGTGACTCATACCGGTAAAACTTTCTCGAGAATTTTGATGTGCTGAGCTCTGGTGAGACTGCAACGAATTCTGCTGAGAATATATCAAAGGATTGCTACTACACGAAAGGAGTGAATTTTCACGAAAATAATTGGAGACACTAACTTCTGATTGCAGCTTTCCTTTCATTTCCTCCAAACATGTCTTTGATTCTGTCTCATTGAGTTCAATGTATACAACCTACCATATAAAAGGGTAACATCTAAACATAAGACCATTTAGGAAGTCTATAAGGAACAAACAAGGTGGAAATTCCACCTTGTACAAATTGGGTAACGTCTAAACATAAGACCATACACAATCAACTATTAGTACGAGCTTGATGAACCCATAACACTTTCCTTCTGTAAAATCTTTTTGGTAGTAATACATGACATATATAATTACAAAAATCTATTATGACTTAGGAGGCAAGGATTTATGCATTAACAAACACTTCTCATTAGATTTGTTGCTTTCATTGATACCATTTTCATATGTACCTTTTTTTTAACCCATTAGAGATAATAACATAACCCAAATTAATTCATTTACAAGTATATAGATTATAACAACCAAATTCACTCAGACGAAAAGCACAGTACCTGATCAAAATATTCATCAGTCCTAGGCATATCCTTGCTCTTTGGCAACACAAAATTGGCTGCAAGTAGCAAATAACAGGATCAATATAAACCCACAAGACAAACCTTCACATTTAAATGTGAAAAAATTATGACAAAATCCTTTCATTAAAGGGGGTATATCAAGACACAAGTTAAGTGTTTGGGTAAAAGTGATTATCTATACTATATTATAAAGCAAAAAGTCTTTCAATTTTCAACATTGAACTTGAAATTTTCAATATTGATTTTAAGTACTTTCCCAAAATGTCCCTCCCATTTATTCAATATTTACCTAAAATAACTATAATACTCTTTTTCTCTCCTCAAATCTCAACAAATCATTTTTTTTTTCTCATCCATAAATCATTTTATTCATCTAACTTTTTCAAAATCTTTTATCTTAAAAATCGTACATCGAAAAATTATAAAAATTATATGGGTGTTCTTAAAATTTCATGTTTTTTCATTAGATATGTCATTCGATATACTTTCGATGAATTTTTAAATCCGAGGGCGGAACCCGTACGGCTAAGGCATTTGGCTATGACACTATGACATATCACCTTTGATAACCTATCACATTCTATGACATATCACCCTTACAATCTCACCGCCGTAACGCGCGGGTACTTGCTCTCGTAAATGTAATTTCAAAATATACCAGCGTTCTGTTAGCAGGACAGAAGTTGTAAATCTCAAAATTTAGGGTGTTTAAATGTGCGCTCTGAAACTCAATTTGTGACATTGACAAACCAAGATAAGTAGTAATAACTTGATATTTAATTATTTAAGTGTCTGGCATATAAGTAATCTTTAGAATCCTTGAATGATAATTAATGGGTTTAGGAAGGGGAGACGTGAGAATTCCCCACAAAGTAAGATCACCAGAAACTCAGAATCACTTTAGCTAAACACTACATCATCATGATATAAAGCTGCAATAACCAGATAATCAATATTTAAACCTAAACCCAAACACCCCTTATTTAAACGACCATCTGTTCAAAACACATATCCAAACACTCCCTAATCAAGTACCTAGCATTTCATTGACAGCTTCAGCAGGAACCTCCTTTCCCATTTCTCTAAATCTTTTCTCACTGCGAGCTTTGAGGTCCTCTGGCTTTGGAAAAGCCACAACTGCAATCTGATATTCTTAAGCTTTTTAGGTACAGTCAGGTTACGGAGCAAAAGGTTTCAGCAATGATTTACGAGGTATATAGATAACAAAATAAAGGTGTGTACCTTTTGATAATTAGCAAAAGGCTTTAACTTGCGTTTACGGGCACTCTTGTAGACATTTGTTTGGTCTATAATGAAATTACGTGGTGTTTTGGAAGCCCTGGTTAATAGGGTATTAAATATTGAAGTAGCACGCTTCATTAAGTGGTCAAACCGCTCACCATAGTTCTGTTTACGAATCAGACCAGGAACCTAAAGTTGGCAAAGAGCCAAATGTCAGACGGAATCATCCATGCCATTTCAACCATGCACTTATGAATGGATCAAGTTGAGTTATGTTGAATGTCTAGCGAGTCATATAATATTTTTCCAAGGAATGGGTAGAAAGTTGCTTGACTTGTATTTTCACTGCATGTAACCTTCTGAACCACATTTTACATGGAAGATAATATCTTCTAGATCTTTTTATACGAATTCGATTTAGTATCACCCGGACGATATTTTCTTAGTTATATTTGATTCGCTATTAATTTATAAAAGATCGGAAATATCAACAAAAATGATTTTGGGTCGACCCAAACCGGCCTGTTAACAAAAAAGGCCTTTTCCCACCTAAAGACAATAAAACAATTCTTTGGTATTTGCACATGACAAAAAGTTAACAAATAGGGAGAGGGGTTACAAATAGTAAGCACCTTCATTTGATCCAGGGCCAAATCTGTTCCAAGCAAAATATATCGCTTTTCAGGGTGGTCAATAACCCATCTTTCGGCCCAGGTTGTCTTCCCAGAAGCAGGTAACCCAACCATCATGATCAATTCACAGTTACATACATCCGTATATGAAGGTCCCATCAAACCGTTTCCATCTGCCAAAGCAGAGGCCCATGGTCTGTACCCCTCTTGTGGAACTAAACCATCTTCATAGCCGAATTGCAACTGAACAACAACGTTTTTTAACAAAACGTGTGGGAAAAAAATTGAGCCAGCATCTATATAGCTCACTGAGCCCAACCATTTTCCATTCTTGGCAAAACCAATTGAAGCCGCAGGCTTACTCTCCAGATCAACTGCACAAAGAATCGTGTCGCCAACGCCGAAGCTTTCTCCATAAGTGGTGAGCTTTCCAGAATTAGATAACTTTCCGTCTCCCCCAAACCCAAAGCTGTGCTGAGTTTCCCCAAGGTTTCCGACCTTGTCATTTCCCCTCGAGATGCCAACCCGACAGAGGTGCCTTTGATCAAGAGGAGTGTCATCCATATCCACAGGCTGTCCGGATACTATTTTGCAGCTAAAGCAATACTTGCCTCTGGTTATACCTACATTGGCACGAGCTCCAGACCAGCAATAAGCAAATCCATGCTCATAAAGTGCAGAACCTTTTAGACCATTTCCTTCGATATTGAAATCTAGTAGAAAGACAACACCCATATCAGCAATAAATAATACAATGGATATCGTATTACACTAAGACCAGTACAACAAGTGCTATATAATTCCTCAAAAATTTGTGCATACGTGTGTGCATTATTCAAAACATCAGAAATATAACAAACAAGTTTACTTACAGTTGCTATTCCATAGCATAATATATATCAAAAAAAGTTTCAACAATATCAATACTAACAGGGCAACCCAAAAGACCGACTAAATTAGGATACGTGTCATAGTAACTTTTAAGGCGTCGGTTAAAGAACTCGCTTTCAACACTTTGAGGAGGAGGCCTTGGGGGTAAGTTCTCACAACATAAGTTATCAGTACTATGATGCATATATAAATGATACAAAACAATACTAAAAATGTTATCGAAACATATTACAAGAATATCAAAAGACCAATGCCAATGAAAAATAAACTTTTTCTCGGGGTAAAAGTATGACTGTCTACATCTTACAACTAGTACCTCGCTTTCGACAGGATTGGGTATTCTTGTGGTTCTATGTTTCAACATATTAAAACCTAATTTGAACTTAAAAGTGTACAAATAATTATAGATATAGAAAATGTAAGTATATAAATACCTAGATCAGAATCAGCAGGATTAAGAAGGACGCGATGAGAATGGTGAAGTCGAGGTTTCTTCCCAAGTGACCATGGTTGCTGGTTTTCATTACGTTCCCGCTTCCCCACCGACGACGACGACCATGACATTTTTCCTTCTTACTCTTTCAATTCAAATGTTTTTCCAGCATAAAATATACTCCGATATACAGTACTCTAATGTTACGTTGTCAACGCCTCAACGGTATAATAAGATAAAGAATTTTTTAATACTTATACTTAAAATTTTGAATTTTAAAATTTTTATATGGAATGCAATTATTATATTATCAATGTATCCTATAACTAGTTTTTTTTTATCTTGGGCAACCTCGAAAAGCTTAAAGATGCATAAAATTTAAAACGTGCGGTTGATACACATAAATGATAAACGTATATTACAAAAGATATAAATAAACCCTTAAAATAGTTACACTACCATTATAACTACTACATTATACACTATATAAATCATTCACGTATGAGAAAACTCTCACCATCAATATTGGTTGCACCAATAATTGATGCAAAAAGACAAGTGCTTTATATGGTCGCGAATGGCTTGAGACACTAATTGGCTCCTTGATCTTGGAACGGTGAAGGTGTATGTCCAAAAAGCGATTTAATATAAATCCGCAGAAAAGCGCGATCAAATGGTTCAAGACCAATCAATTGAACAATGTCTCGATATCCTAGGCTAAACCTAGCGGCGTAGTACTTGGCCAACCAAGTTATTAAACATCGGTAAATACGTCGTCGATCAACCGAATCGACAAAAAAAATGATAAACACGTTCTATACTTTATTTCATAAAACTCGTCTCCCGTTGCAACTCGAGATCTTGAATCCTTTTCCGGATTTGCCTGATCTCGTGTTGTATTTAAAGATCTCGGACTCGTTGTCGGAGTCGTTTGATCTCACAGATATCCTGTGGGTCACGGTCCACCATCGCGTTGCCTCGGTCGGCGAATCTACGATTGCGGTTGAAACGAACTCCATGGGCACGTGAATAGAGAACACTCTCTTCGCTGCCTCGGTCGGCGAATCTGCGAGAAGAAGCGTAGTTCTCTTCACGTTGAGCCATTTGAATCAACCTTAGCGTTGATACCAAATGATGCAGATCCGCGGAAAGAAGCGAATCGAGATACGTCGTCTGGGACGATGTGAACGAGGAGGAGGAGGAGTATCCTTCTTTTGATTCCCACCCCCGGTTCTTTGAACCAATTTATCCAGTTTTTTTAGTCGAAGATACAACGAGATTTGATGAAGACAAGGATAAGTTTCGCTACTCATCACCTCCGGTGTTTGATGCGTATGAGGTTGACGAACAAGAACTTTCATCAGATTCTTTCTCAGAAGACGGTCCCAAGTTCGATGAAGATGCGGTACATATTGATGAAAACGAGCGTTTATTTGTGGCACAAGCCCTTGGGTGGATTCTGGATGGTGTTTCGATGGATCATAATAGTGGTTGTATATCTACCATTGATGTCATAGAAAGAAGGGATGAAACCCACTAGATTGCGAAGTGATTAACAGAGGTGTCGATGGTGTCCTCGTTATGGAACGCAATTCCCATGATATTAAAATTCATATGACGGATATACTCCCATTAAAAGTTGTTCCTAATTCCAAATTTGATATGCATGCATGTGTAAAAGATATCACATTTATTAAAGATGATTTAAAGATGAACGAGGATGAGTATAAGTCGGTTGGTCCATTGGGTAATATGAAATTTAACATGCATGTGAAAATTAATTCAAATGGGTTGCTTCAGAATTATCAAACTATTTGGAAGACCAACATTGAAGATGATCCGGTTCAAAAGAAACCGCAGTGGAAAAAGAGACGGCACGATATTCCTTTTGATCCAGGTGGTTTCATTAGAAGGAGGCAAAACTCGAGGACGAGTTTTTCCGAAGAGTAGGAGAATGATGCAGTGACATGATCTTTTATTTTTATAGTTTTATTATGATATATTTTATTTTTATAAGTTGTCTTTAGTTTAAGAGTCAATAGTCAATAGTTAAAGTTTATATTAATTACCTTTGACTTTGATTATTTTAGTTTATTACTTTCCATATTTTTAGGATCTTGTAAAAGTATTTATAGGAGATAAGTTTCTTGTATTTAAGGAGTTGATTATTATTGAGTTTATAAGAAAGTTGACTTTTGTCAAAGAAACTGTGAAGGTTTATTGTCATTGATCATCTATATGTTCTTGAGCCATTTGATTGCGCTTCTTTCTGCATCACGATCCTTGAAACCACCTGACTACAACTAATGATATCATGTTTCATTTGCGATACCGTGTCATCTCTTCTTTTATTGCTTGTGATTTTTGTTGAGCTTTGACACTTTATCTTTTGTTTGTCCCTTAACACATAAAAGAAGACATTAATATTATTATGATATAATATATACACATATTTTAGATATACAGAAATATAAACATATGTAATAACCGATATTTACCTTGCTTCCATTAATCAAATATGTATTTAGGGACCTAAACTCTACATAATATATAGGTAAAATTAAATTCATAAAACCAAATGACAACAAATAATATAATAAGAATATAAGATAAATATTACACAATAGTCACATATAAAAGTATGAAATTATCCTTAATAAATGCCTATTATGGAAAGAGTTATTAAAGATTATCAAATTTACCCCTAATAAATTAATTTATACTTACAACTCTTATCATGCTAAACGAAATCCTCTGGGCACATTTCATCGGGCTTCGAAAGTATGGTCTGACAAATGAAATAGAAAAAAGAGACTATATATACTGAAAGTCTTGGTGAATTGTCAAACACACATCTTTAGGTTGAAACGGGCCATATTTAGCACCGCACTACAACATAAATGACTTTTAGTGATAGTAAAGAAGTCACAAAAGGTAAAACAACTGTCACTGAAGCCCATAAAACCTTCCTCCTCTAAAATAAAAAAAGTCACTATCGAAGCCCATAAAACCTTTTAGTGACTGAAGGTTGCAAAATAGTCTGTACACCACCTAATTTTAACCGTACACCACTAAATGTGCATAAGGATGTAGTATTGTACAACACTATAAAACATAATTAGTGGTGTACGGCTAAAACTTAATGGTGTACAAATCACCACCCAACTATAGTCTATCTTGACTCCTATTTTCAGTTACTAAAAGTATGCAACCTTCAATCACTAAAAGCCACTAAAATTGCAAAATAACAATAATAATAATAATAACAATAATAATAATAATAATAATTCGCAATTCCAATTTACAACATTCTTATAAATAAAAATTGCTTAAATAAACAAATATATTAACAACACGTCACAAAAAACAGTAACTTTATCTGCCGTCAATTTCAAATTGCAAACAATACAATATTAATCCAATATGATAACATACAACAATGAATCAAAAGGGTGACACAACATGGAAACGAATCAGCCCATAACAAAATTTATTCCCGTTAAAGACGGATTAACCTATCAACATATGTCAAAACTACCAAATAATAAAGATGACAACAAACAACACACACCGTTTTAGGGACAGAAAAAGGATCTTAATCTGCATACGTAATTATGAAACACCATAAATCTTCTACTAAGATTTTGTAAGGAAAAGAAAACCCAGACTATATACACAAAGGAAAAAGAAACGGAATAGAAACCCACCTGCATAAATTCACAAAACACTAAAAATGGTCATGTGATACAAGTAACGTGGGTGGTTCACCATTTCCGGCACCTGCCAATAACCAGGACATAATTTACATAAAAATTCATACTTCTGTCAAATGTAATCCGCTATCGACTAGTTTGTACTTTTGGAAAAACGTGTTGCATTGCCCAATCTGGACCAATTTCCTCTGTGAGCCGATTCAGGTTGTTAACAACAGCTTCTC
>JANDBE010000051.1:13322945-13333714 GCA_024320915.1 Erigeron philadelphicus
TGGAAGGACTTTTTAGTAGTTTTTGTTTTAAAAATCTTCCTCCCACTTTTGGATGATTTGGAAGGATGATATCTCTTCTCTTCTTATCATATCATTTCAATTCTTTTCTTTTAAAACAAAACTCAAGAACATAGTGTAACTTCTAACTTATAAGTTTTTATTAGTTACATGTATGAACATTTAATATTAATAATATCGTCAGTCTCGTGCTCAGTATTAAACATGGGCCTAAAATGTAGTTACAAATACAATAATTCCTAAGGTTTAAATTAGTCGCTAGAAAATAAAAAAGAAATAAGACACATCAAAATATTTTAAGGTAGTGTTTGATAATGTCTTAATTAAAAAGTCATGACTTAATATCGACTTAATTCAGTAAGTCAATCAAATATGTTTGTTATTGATTTAATAAGTAAAAAACAACTATTTTGATTTAATTAATACAGACATTATGATTTTATTCAGTCATTTTTTTAATTCAGTCAATTAATAAATAAATAAACAAACAAACGAACTCTAACTCTTTTAACTCAATATTTAAGATGGGCTCCACCCAATACATGATGCTTATTGCTTAATATTGGGATCCGCCACAAATGGGCCTGGGCTAATGCTTTTCTTTTTATACAATTTCGCTTGTGAGTTTATAAAAAAAGATAAAATTCACAAGCTTAAACATTATGTCTGAAATAAAAAATCAAAATTAAATACACAATAATCTAACCCTCTGGGAGATAATGAATCGTCTTAAAAGAATACCCTAATTATCACGACATGTGTATAAATCAATTGATAAAATTAGAAGAGATAATAAGTGGATAACACATCATATTTTAAGGTTATTAAGAGGATCATTTAGGCTAATTTTTAAAAAGATTTATCATTTTTCAAACTCTTACTATTTGAAATTGTTTTTATGATAAAGTTATTTAAATGAAGAAATGTAAAATACCATATATTGATAAAGTTTTGAAAAATACGACATCATAAATAACATAGATAAAAATGAAATAAAATTTAAGAGATATTGAAGAAATTATGAGAAGTAGATATAGAAGATACTAAATAACCAACTAAATAATTTAGATTAAGATTAATGATTAAAGAGTGTGAATAATACTTATTTCAGTACCTAAAAGTGGCATGAATCCTAAACTAAATAAATACAGAAAACTCATAGTGATGATAAATTGAGAGACTAACGAAAAACATAAAACGGCTACCAGTAACGGTTCAATCTTCTATCTTGTTCCCCTTCTGTCTCTTCTTATATTTATTATATATATATATATACTATTGGTTCTTACATGTTCTTATTTTTATGTTGTTCTTATTGGATGGGCCTCCTATATATATATATATATATATATATATGTATATATATAGATATATGTATAGAATCGGCAGAGATAGAGAAGGGGTGGGTGGGTGGAATTTATGGGTGGAAATTATTTTTTTATATATGGAAGAAAAAGAAAAATTGGCAAATCGGCGTAATAATGGGCACTATAGCATCACATTTGGCAAGTTTTTGGTTAAAATTGTTTTTTTTTTTACTTGGACACGTGTTGCTTTCTGATTGGCTGAAAAGTTGCCAAAACTTGCCAATTAGCCAACTACACCCTTGCTCCTAATAATCCTAATTTAACTTTTCCATATATATATATATATATGAATTATTTCATTTATACAAAAGTAAACAAAAAAGATTATAAAGTTAATTTATATGTCTAATAATTAAAATAAAAACTTAAAAATTTGACATATGTATTCTATTAAGTTTTTTTTTATGTATTCCATTAGGTCTTTTTATCTCTTAATTTCATATGTCATTATAATTAAATTGATTTTTAGGCATATAAGTTAGATTAATTTATCATTATCTAAAACAAAATCCATAAAATTTAAACCAATAATCATCTTTAACATTGAGAAACGATATTCAGATTCAAAAGATATAGTAAAAACACATGACTAAATCTATACAAAATGAATATAACAACATGACAAAACACATGACTAAAAACATTCTTAAAACAGAAAACTATTAAATTAAAAATTTTAATTAATAAAAAAACGTGCCAAATATTCCTCCGACACAAACACACGCATACTCACTTTCTGTGTGCGTGTTTGACAAAACACGCGCCAGTCAAAACCCCCGTTTCATTCGATCAGATCAAAAAAAGGCAAAAGACTCAGTAGTCTGCCGGAAAATATCCATTTTTAATCGGAGCTCATTTGCTGGAGGAAACTTTTGTTAGCTGATTATTATATTTCTATCAGGTCTCTTTTCTTTTCAAATTTTCTCTAATTAATAAACATGAGTGTTGGGTGTAAGATCTGTTCATTTATTCACACACAATATATATATATATATATATATATAATATGTTGTTGATTATTTGTTTTAGATACGAGTAATGATTAGTATGTATGTGTCTCATATTAGTGTCACAAGAATAGTGTGTACATAAATGAGTTTTTTTTTTTGCTTCATATGTGCATGATATGTATGATATACTATTAAAAACTAAAAAGGGTTTGATTTGTTCTTGAAAACATTCAAACAAACATGTGTTCTTTAGTTTATTTATAGGTTGTATATCGTTATAAATTGTTGCCCGTGTTAGTATTTTAGTGTAATTATGGGGCTTTACTTGTGCTTGATACGGGTTGGGACTTGGGAGGTAAAGAGTACACCCGTAGAAGTTAATGTGAGCCCTGAACCAAGTAGTAGGGGGTCGAGGGGGCCACGACTCTTCGCATGGTCCTGCCCCTTGTGGCGGTCTCATTGGCCAATCAGCTAGTGGGGTAATGGGGATATACTCTGGTGGTGTTCAAGGCAGCTTCTCGAAACCTCAAAGGAAAGTAACATATTAAATATCAGTGATGGCTGATGCACATCAGTAAGCCTGTGGTTCTGACTCAAATCAAGTATCCATTGACTTTTTACTTGGTGAAATGGGATGAAGATAATCAGCAAGCACGCTGATATGACCATGTTAATTAGGGATCACGTTGATCAGTGATCATGCTGATTTGTAATCGTTGTATAAAATACAAATATAGGAAACCACTTTTGGACATACCTTGCAGAAATTTTGGATGGTCTATATATATGTAGGATATATAATGTGAAGAAATAGGATATAATGTGATTGTTTTACCCAATAACAAAAAAAAAAGATATAATGTGATGGAGGTTGAAGTTCTTTCTTGAAGTCATTCATTGTTAAGAATCAATATCTGCATTTACAGCCATTCTAAAATAAAAAATAAAAAATATCTGCCTCTACGAGTAGCTGATTAGCAGTACTTACTACAATATACTACACTTTCATAACTTATGTTTACCTGATTAGGTCTTTATATAAATGCACAAGTGTTTTTGAACCAGGTCATGAAATTCTATGAGAAAACGGACTGCAGACTTTGATTATCCATTTTTTAGCTACATTTGAGGATTTGAATTTTATCAGCATTATACATTTTTTAGAAAGATCTTTTCATATCCAGTTTGTTGTGCTTGAATGTTACATAGGGGGGAGCATGTCAAATGGGCATTCCAGAAACAAATGCCTAAGCATAACTTTGATTATGGTTGCTCCATATAATAGTTGAGGCGAGATTGAAACACGCAAGAATGCTTTAGTTTGTAAAAAAAATTTGGTTGCAGTTTTGTATAGCAAAATAATGTAGGAACTTCTTGAGTTCTTTTGAGGTCTTTATTTGGCATTTTCGTACCTTAATTTAACTTATGCTGATTAAACGACATCAGTTTAGGTATTCATGCAGGAAAATTTGATAGTTTCGGGACCTTTTTTGGGGTAAGGGTATCCTGGGGACGTTGCCTATCTCTATGTTACAGTTTCAATAATGACTTTTGTGAAACATGTAGAAATGACTTCTACAAAAGTAGTGTTTTCTCTACTGATCAATGTTATGATGTGATTCTATTTATAGTTCTAGGCTGACGAGCTATATTATGCGCTATCTTTGATTGTTATATTCTGTGTTTCATTACAATTGGGGTTGTCGACATTAGCTTCATTTCAACAGAAGCAGTACGGTACAAAGACATGTATAAAAGTATAAACAGAAGCTGTTGATGAGAGAAGCTAAATCATGGAGGAATCTATTGACGAAAAGAAAGCTCTATATTGATTGGGTAACGTTTTTGTGCCTTTCGAATCCAGTTTCATTTTAAGGAAAAATTTTGTGTTAGTTTTCATTTGTGAGTATTTTTAATGAATTCTAAACATGTAGGGACTTTATGGAATCAATATGAAACCGCTCCTGGGAGCTGCCTGTATCATAATGCTGTATTTTGTATATAAAATCACAAATTATCAGTATCTGCAAACAGAGGTAAACAGTGCAATTGATTGGATTATCTAAAACAGTTAGAATGGATAAAAAATATGAATTTGCATAGTTTATGCAACAACCAAAGTACAAATTTTGATGCTTTTTTTAGGTATTGACTTGAACGATGTACTTCCTTTCTTGCATTTTGACTACAAAGTAACTTTCAAGTAAAAATGATTAATATGTGAAATAAAGGAATTCAAGTATTCATTTGAGGGTTTTTGACCGCATACAGGAAATAAAAGCATTAGTTTTTTTTGGGTTTATTTAAGGGGATGGATCTAAATAAGCCCATACAAAAATTGTTCTCCTTCTGGAATAACCTTCTTTCAAACCTATACCTATTTCTAATCTCACTTACACATCATCTTCATTTTGCGTGATAACAATTTGTTCCTATGCTATACTCCGATCTCTTACTTTGGAAATTAATTAGTAGACCTCCTGTAAGAAGCTTTAGCATGTAATAGTTCTAATGTTACTATGTGCGTTACTTAGTTAATATAAATCTTATTCTGTTTTGTCTCATCAGTTGGACTCGAGATTGGATTCACTCTACACCTCAAAGGTAGATTTTAAAAATGAATTGAATCATGTTGAAAGTTTAGCATAGAATTAATGTGGTGCTTTTTTATAGGAGTATACAATAGCATCTACAAGCTTGAAGGGTTTACCTCATGGTATTATTGAAGCTAAATCCGACTTGGAATTGAAGCCTTTATGGTCAACAAGTAGTTCAAAGTTGAAGGTTAGACACACTTGATTGATTATTTTGGTTAGCTATACTTGGTTGAATTATTACTTCTAAGTTCTAACGCATATCTTCTTAACTTCGTTCGTATTCTCTCTGTTTTTCTTGTTGTATAAAACATTATTATTGTGTATGGTCACCGTTTTGTTAATCAGCCGATTGTTATGTACTGAAGGGTGAGCGTTCCAGTACACATAATTTGCTAGCAGTTCCAGTGGGTCTCAAACAAAAGCGTAATGTTAATACTATCGTTCAAAAGGTACCATGATTATTTAACATTTAATATTCAGTATTTTCTGTGTATTTTATGATATTTTGATGGTAATTTATATAGAACTAACACCTGTCTTTCAGTTTCTTAGAGAAAATTTTACGGTTATCTTATTCCATTATGATGGAAAGGTCGATGGCTGGCGTGATCTTGAGTGGAATAACAAAGTTATACATATTGTAGCTCAGAACCAAACAAAGTGGTAAGGTCATTGATAAATTATTCCTTTACAAAATACAAAAATTTTGACATAAACTTGTTGGTGGGTAGGCTTAACATGACATTACCCTTTTTGACCCGTGTATATGTTTTATCTGTTTTGACATGTAACCCTATCCGTTTGACCCGTGCAGATTGCCACCTCCATCTAATAATTTCAAGCATAACTCTTCCTCTTTTTCTTTTTGTCTTCTGTTATAATATGAACTTTTAAAGAGAATGCAGAAACAGAAAATAGCTGCTGTAATTGGTTATTTATATGCTACCAGTCACTCTTTAATTTCTACAGTAATAATATCTCAGGTGGTTTGCAAAACGATTTCTGCATCCAGCTGCTGTTTCAATATATGATTATATATTCCTCTGGGATGAAGACCTAGGAGTTCAGCATTTTAATCCCAGAAGGTAGGTGTCACCCGTTATATCATCTTTGAGTATTGTACTTTGTGTGCTCTCTCTTATACTTATCCGATTGTTTTATAAGTTTTCAGGTACTTGAGTATTGTTAAAGCAGAAGGATTGGAGATATCACAGCCAGCTTTAGATCCAAATTCTACGGATATACATCATCGGATCACTATTCGGAAAAGAACAAATAAGTTTCATAGGTGAATGAGTTGGCTACTAGTAAGTTTTCTAATTTATAATATTTTCTATTTGTGTTTTGACTTATAATACCGTTTTAATGTTTTACAGGAGAGTGTATGACAGCAGGGGCAGTGTGAAATGTTCAGATGATAGTGAGGGGCCACCGTGTTCTGGGTAAGGTGGCAAATTATATGGATTCGTCATATCTATGTACAATGGATCTAGCTATGATAATTTTATAATTATACTAATTTTAGTTGCTCAACTGTTAGTTGGAGTAACATTATGTTAAAAGGATTTCTATATGGTTCTCGAAATTTGCAGATTTGTGGAAGGAATGGCTCCAGTTTTCTCCAGAGCGGCCTGGTATTGTGCTTGGCATCTTATCCAGGTAACTTGTATGACTGTATGTGACTTCATGTTCTAAGATACCAATTCACCACCCATCTAACAAAGTTTAACATATTTTGTTTTCTTCTCTTTTTGTTGAGATGGAAATTTTATAGTGGGTATTTCTTCATTTAGTTTTCTATACCCATCGTTGCTTGCATTAGTCTGATCTTTGTAATATGTTGCTAGTTTTTCTTTCATGTGGATAAAATACTGTTAATGCGTTATTGGTATAAGATATCATATTCTTCACTTAATTTCTACTCGCGAGTCCCGACAAGTATTTTAGTCTTGTTTATACAATTGTTAAACAGTTCATCAGTCTTACAGATGTCTGTTTACTTTCAGAATGACCTTGTTCATGGATGGGGAATGGATATGAAGCTTGGCTATTGTGCACAGGTGAGTTTATCCCTGTAATTAGTCCTGCCACTATTTAAAATTCTAAAACTTTCTATTCTTCTCCATCTCACGAAAAGCAATTGTTTCCCTATATAATATATTGTATGATCCTGCTAAAAGTTTTAGAACTGTTAAATCTATTTATTTGTATTTAGTTACGCTTTTGTAAGAATTACTGTAATGCACCAGACCGCAACAAAGAACTAGAATCAAGAACCAAACTGCACTGCCAACACAACTTTATTTTATGTTTATTTATTTGAGTTTAACTTCTTTTTTGATTATTATTCTTCAATTTGCTTTAAAAGTTGTGGTGAAGGCATGAAGAAGGAAAAGTGGTTCAGTAGTTTCTTTTGGACCAAATTGAAAAACCAAACTATGTTGTCAGTTTGCACTAGAGTACTAATTCGGTTTTTCAGAATATGAATTTTAAATAGCTTCAAAACTAACTAATTCTCCCATTTTAAGGGGGACCGGTCGAAGAAGGTGGGAGTTGTTGATAGCGAGTATATTGTTCACCAGGGAACACAAACATTAGGCGGGGCGTCTGCCAAAAAGGTTATCTAGTTAGATTTGATGTTCTTTATTAGTTTATTTTACTCCCAGCTATCCGACGATTTTGGCATGTAGCTGAACTGTTTACTTTACTTGGTTCTGTCTATTGATTATATAACTTATATTTTTACAGACCTCTGATAGTGTGGCGTCGTTGAAGGTAATATTCCCTTTCTTATTCCTTTCATGCAAATGTTTATCCCCTTCGTTCAACTACTTTTTAATTATTATATTTCGGTTTACTACTTGGTTGGTCAATTTCATTTATACTAATGGTTTCATTGCCTCTCTTTTTTCAGAAGCATGCCGTTGATGTGCGAGCTGAAGTGAGCCGCTAAATTCTTTAACGTTCCAAATATATAGTTTAAATATATACACACACACACACACATGCAAGTGTATATACATGTATACGTATTAACATCACATATATACATGTGTGCAATGTATATTTGTAGCATGTGTTGTGTGTGTGTAAAGGAGTAGTTTGATTGCAACTAAATATTTGTAATGCTGTATTGTTGGTGGCAGATAAGGAGGCAATCGACAACCGAGCTTCAAATATTTAAACAAAGATGGGAGAAGGCAGTGAAAGAAGACACGGCCTGGGTGGATCCATTCTATAGAAGAAAACAGAGATGAACCTAGAGTCATTGACTCGGGAGCTAGTTTTGACCGTGTGGTTTGTTTAGGTTAGTGTAGATTAGTCACATTATATGACAGGCAAAAATACAATATTTCTTTCACTTGAAATTGCTGGTAGCATGATCAATGTGAAGCTCATTTAATATCATCATACCAACTCAGTTGTTTAGAAACTAAAGTATTAGTTTGGACATGCGAGTAATGAACGAGTCTAGGTCACAGACCTATTTGAAAACTAAACTATTAGTTGGACATCTGCCTTTGACTACTCTGACATCTCTTTTATTTATTTTTTGGATGATCAGCTTAGAACATTGGTAGAGAAATGGCCACCGATGAGTACAGTTGTGTCTCACCTCTCATACGTACTTTTATGAATATCGGGCACTGAATAATTGATTCTGTCTTGTTCCAAAGTTCCAGATATTTAATTTCACTTTGACCTCTTGGCCATTTTTAGTTTCATTGCTTCATCTTGTTCTAGTCCATCTTTGTTCTCATTTTCATGTCTTCTTAGTTCTTGTGCTGGGATTTGGGACAAGTCCAGTGGTTAAAACCGGAAAAAAGAATAACTTTTGGTAGTAACTTCCAAAATTGCTGTGTGAGTGACTTCTTGATTCCAAAGCATATTTATAAACGAATTCATTAGTCCCAATTCGATCAGCAATACAAGGCTGCAACCCTCAATGACGGTCACCAAACAATTGAAATTGTGCAACACCAAATTCCGAAACAGCTAGTCCAAGAAGTTAGATCCTTGCAAGTAGCATACATATACATACTTGAAAGATAGAAGTACTCATTCTTCAGATCCATGACATTCCAGTGTATACACATTATCATTTTCATGTTTTTACAACAACATGAATGGTACTTATGCGAACCCAATTGTTTTATCCAATATCCAAAGGGCAAGAGACAACTGAATTGCAAAGACCGTGTTGATAGATGTCCTATCTAACATGAACCCGTATACTGTAATCCCAGTTTCATTGTTCTCAAAATAGGTCACTGCAATAAGCAATCAATCATTGTTAAAATTTAAGTTTTGTAATGTTAGTAGAGGTGACAATCTCGATCTTCTTTGAGTAAATGGGTTGGTTTGGTTGACAGGTTAGTCTCTAATGGGTCAAGTTGAGTAAAACAACAAAATATAGCTAACAAGCCTTACTTTGAAACAGATCAATTGAGTCAATGTTTGCTTTAAGTGTATTAAAAGTACATAAAGCCTCTCCTAGAATATATAAAAATTAAACAAAATATTCAGTAAAGTTTATAGCTGCTTGAGGGCTTGAGTCAACCCAGTGACCCACAATAAACATTGTGTCATTGCCAGTTTTGACTCTAATCAATTTTGAGTATTGACCCATTACCCAACCCGCTCACCTACCCAATTTGCTCCCTCTAAACAAAGGTTCCTGATTATTAAACAAAACCCACCTAAAGCTTGTCTCTGCTGGTATGAGGCAGTATGCTTATAAACTGGAATGAGCTTTGTATTGTCTAGTTCGTCGTCATCATCTGCTATCTCATTTTCTAAACCCATATCAACTATTGATGGAATGACATTAGGCCTCCGAGTCTCATCAGTTATGCTCATGTCAGACGGGGATTCCATGGTTGCACATACATGCCATTTGGTCACCAAGCTTGTCAATGATTGAGCTTTGTGTGTGATCTTTGCTGCACTGCGTTGGCATATATATAAACCAAGCACAAGTGTAATAGAGCATAGCTGCAGCAGTCAAAATTTATCTGAAACAGTCAACAAACTGACACTACTATATTGGGCCAAATCGCACTTGGTCTAAGGCGTTATTTTATTACAAAAAACTTAACAAGTATTTATAGATTGGTGACCTGCTTTGATTAAGTAGGGGAAAAAAAGGATAACTGACCCATTACCGGGCTTAACTGACCAGTCCCACTGCCAACATAGTAAGACAATGTAAGTTGTGTTCTGTGATTCTTATTCTAATACGGTTTTTAGGAGTTGACCATAATCCTCAGCCTTATAAGACAGTCACTTGGTAACATGTCAAAAAACTTTAAATATAATTAGTGTGTCAAATATGTAGGCAAACATTGTAATTGTTTCAAATTATCTTTTGACTTTCTAATTAAAATAATCAGAAAGTTGTGAACATTGAATATACGCTTTAGGCTGCATTTCAAACCCTTGACCTGTTTCCCCTTAGCGATACAAAAGTTACCCAATCTACAAATTTATAAGTAAATGGAATGACATTATCATCTATGGAGATGGTTTTTCTAAGTTTATATACTTCGACAAATATGTCTTCTAATCTACTAGTAAACTATATGGCCATATGAAAATGGTTATAGAAAAATAAGAAGAGAAGAGGGATTTACTGCAAGTTCACCAGAAGTAGATATGTTGACAATTGACCCCTCCACAGTTGTAACAAGCAATGATGCAAACTGGCTGGCTGTGACTAGGATCAATGTCAATAGAATGAATACTCGAAACCTATGGCTTATAACACGAAGATTTCTTTTAATCGTCAGGTGTTGAATCAATATTGGACGCACATCAGATACTTTGTCAAGCATTTG
>JANDBE010000051.1:13372191-13382590 GCA_024320915.1 Erigeron philadelphicus
CCTTTATTTTCATTTTTTAACATTAAAGTCTTATCTTCTAAAACTTTTCACTATCACAATTATATTAACATACATCACTTGACACCACCACCACCAGCAATAGTACCATCACCGACACCTCTAAACCGTCGTTCCCGCTGTCACATTACACGGATGTCATGTTCATTAAAATATTAAATTTTGAAGCCCTAAACAATCACCTAATTTCATAGTATTGTTGCACTTTTTTGCAATTTGTCTTGGCTGTTGTCGTGTCCTATCAAAACTTGTTATATGGAAATATGGAATCTTGGTCTGGCTTTGGCTAAGGTGGCAGATTAGACCCATATGACACACGAATCCGAAAGTTATGTCATTTTGGGCTTTTTTTTTTTTTTGAAAAAATTATCGGATATATTTGGGCTCTTTATTTATTTTTTATAATCCACGTTACCTTTTGGGCTCTTTAGTTTTAATCCACGTTTCCTTTTGGGCTCTTTAGTTTTAATCCACGTTTCTTTTGGGCTTAACAAAAATTGATTTTAAAGTAAAAATACCGGTCAGAGAAAAAATAAAATAAAAATAAAAATAAAAACCAACGGGTTGCTAATTGCTGTATGCCCTAGCTACACTGCACCTCCAACTGCAACTCCAAGTACGAATTTTCCTTGTTCCCTGAAAATTACCATTAGGATTAACGGGTACGAATTTTTCTTTTTATCTTTTTCATCTTCTGTATCGATAGAAAAACCCCAAATTTGGTTTGAAGGGTTTTATGATTGTAGCAATAGAATTTTATAATTTATATACTTTTGATTATATAAAAGAAAAGTACTTTTAATAGTTTGTGAAAAACTGGATTATGCTCATGTCAAAAAAGAAATATTCTTTTTATGAATAAAATCATGTATGCTAAGTGTTTGTTAAAATGTTTGACTGAAGTTTGAAGTATGAAACTTAAGTAATTTTTTATCTCTGTTGTATGTTAAATATATGTATGTCAAGTTAAGTTCTTTTAACATATATATGGCAAGTTTGCAATAATTTTATTAACAAATATATGTTGGATTTAAGTCGGCCTGATATTCTACCAGGTGGCTTCTTCTTCATTGATTTATAATATATAACTAGAGGTGATGGCCTTTTATCGAAAAAAATATATGTTGGATAAATGATGATTCTTAGTAGAAGACTAGGGCATGTTTGATAGAGTTAAGTCTTTGTATGTATATCAAATATATGTTTGATAGGGGGAGAATTTGATTTCGTGAGAAATGTAATACCATTTGCTCTCTACTAGTGAAAGAAATACATTTTCTCCATATTTTTAATACCATCTAAAAAAACACGAAGATAATCGGATTTATAATTTCTCCATAACTTTGAGATAGAAACCCTGGCCCCCTTCATACAAAAATCAAGAAAAGTCTCCAAACCTTAGCCCACTTTTCTCTTCCAATTGAATAGGGCTCGAAACCCTAGCCCTTTTTTCTCTTCCTAGCGAGTCTCCAACTTTTATTTGCAGTTAAAAAAATCACGTGTACTTGCTATCAGGTTTTTAGCTTGGTATGTTTTATTTGTATCAATGAATTATTTAACCTATACAAGATTTGTGCTTTATGTGTGCATTTACTTTTTAATGGGATTGCAATACTGTGTGTTTAGTGATATATGTATAGTGAAATATAGACCAGACAATTGGTTATTTGTTACTTTTTCCTTAGTAGCTTAATTTATGGATTATATGTAATGTAACTTATGTATAAACTACATTGTGTGATTATAATGTTGCTACATTAAAAACCTATGGCAGATTTTTAAAGTGGGTGTTTAACAAACTCTAGTATGTTAACTTCATGGACATGTTAAAGAAAGAAAGAAGGTAGCGTCTAAGCTTAGTTTGATTCATTTATGATATTCTTAATTTAAAACTAATAGTATGGATCATATTGACCAGCTATATAGAGTGCTAAGGAGTAATATATCCTCATGTAAAGTGATTTATGTCAACAGATAATCATGCTCATAGAGTTATAGGCAAACCAACTCCTCGTAGAAAAGTTGGCCACCAGCTGCCACTTTCTAGGAGCAACTTGGGTTCGAATCTTGTCAGAGGCAGAATTGAATTTAAGTGGTTGATTAACCTTGACACTATCCCTTTTGGGGGTTATGTGGGTACCAATTCGGTACATAGGATCATCAGACGGTTCCTATCAATTTACCCTTTTTTTAGAGTTCTTGGCAATGTCCTAATGCCCTTGTAGTTGACATTCTGTACGAATGTAATGTGTTTGACAATGTATTAGAGCTGTGCATTTTGTTTTGTATGCATTTAGACATGAGATATCATTATCATGTGTGTCAACTCAATATTTGGTACTGCAATACGTATTAGTATTGTATTTTGTATGGGCTGTTTTAAAGTTTAATGTTACTTATGATTGTCATTTGAAAACAATGGAATTTACTTCTTTTAAATTTCTCAGGTTAATTCTTTGTCACTACCAAGCAAAGGAAATTATTTAATTTCTCTGCATTTCATTTCATTTAATTTCTCCCTACCAAACGTGCCCTAGAAGTTGTCAAAGTTTGTTAATTCAGACGAAAAATCATATATACAACCATTGATTAGAACTTATAAAATGTGCAAGTTAATCTGTTAATGTAGCTTTTAATCATAGATACTGGAAGGGTTTGACTATTACTTTTTCAAGATATATATATATATATATAGTGTAGTATATACATATATATTTGTATGCCTGTTTTGACGTGGACCTGTTTTGATCCGTCCCCCAGCCCGTCCCATCCCGTATTTTTGTCACCTCTAGTCTTGAGTTAATGAAGAAGTAATTCTGAAACAAAATATTAAGAGTGCGTTAACTTTGCGTTGGTCGTTTTGGACTAGGGTTGTTTATGTTGGAATTAAATCGTACACTTCTGTTGGGTGATTAATGAACACTTTGGATTTGCATTATCTGGTGAACTAGAAGTAGAAAGTGCAAAAGAAGAAGAGTAATGAAGCTTGATGTAAATGTTCTGCGGTATCTGTCTAAAGATGATTTCCGGTGTCTCACTGCTGTCGAGATGGGAATGCGCAATGTAACTCTATTATGTATCCTTATGTTGTATAGCTTTATACCTTTTTATATGTTTTTTAAAGCATTGTCTTATATAAAATAATGTCCTGTTATCTTTTCAGCATGAAATTGTACCTGCAGAGCTCATTGAACGCATTGCTTCACTCAGGTTAACCTCTACTGATACTATATATATCGTGTTTCTTTTAGTTGGAATAAGTAATAGTATTGTGGGTATGTATATAGGCATGGAGGGACTTACAAGGTGTTGAGGAATTTGCTTAAACACAAGTTGTTGCATCATGATTCTTCTAAGTGTAAGTAGTTTGCCTATTCTAGTTATAATCACCTTTTTTGGGCCTTCCATGTTAATAGTAGCTTGTTCCTTTTTCTTTGTAGATGATGGGTTCCGGCTCACGTACCTTGGTTATGATTTTCTTGCTATTAAGGCTTTGGTAAACCGAGGCGTGTTTTCATCTGTGGGACGCCAAATTGGTGTCGGGAAAGAATCCGGTAATACTAATTGTCCTTAAATTTGAAATGTAACTCAGTTTATACATCTCGATGAGTATGAAGGTTGGACACATGCTAACATATTCATTGTTTTTAAGATATTTTTGAGGTTGCAAACGAAGATGGAACAGTTATGGCCATGAAACTACACAGGCTAGGGAGGACCTCTTTTAGAGCTGTAAAGTCTAAGCGTGACTACTTAAAGCACCGCCGTAGCTTTAGCTGGTTGTATCTGTCTCGTCTTGCTGCTCTTAAAGAGTTTGCTTTCATGAAGGTGTGATTACAAATCGAACATATTGATTTTAATGATGTCAAAATTGGCGGGGTGACCTGTGAATGTGTGTTTGAGCTAAAACCGTTCATTTGGTTGACTAGCATGGACTGTTTTTCTCCATCTTTTCTCCATTTAAAACTGATTATTACATAGGTTTTGATTACCATAGCAAAAATATTACAATGATTATACGAATCTCTGAATAAAACAATTTAGGAGGTTGTATACATTGAAAATGGGATCTTTTCAATCACTTTGGCCCGCTCTTTTTTAGCTAATTCTTTGAATTTGGCCTATTTGAGACAAAACACAACCCAAATCAGTTTCGCAGTTATCGAGTAAATTTTATTTTCTCTTGTGGAGTAGGCGTTAGAAGAACATGGTTTTCCTGTTCCGCATGCCGTGGATTGCAATCGTCATTGCGTGATTATGTCACTTGTACAAGGCTATCCACTGTAAGAGTTTTGATACTAGCCTTTTAGTTTACATGCCTCTGGTTGTGGCTACTTGCTATTCTCTTGAAGTTACTGTATGATTAACATATTTTAAGTCTGTTCATACCCCTTATATACAATACAGTGATCTTTTACTGGACCTGCGTTTTATAACATTTTTGTATCATAAAGTAATGTTGCATGTAAGCTGTTTTGACATATTCTTTGTCTCGAGTCTATTTGTGTTTCTTTGTGAAAATAAGCTTATTTATAAAGAAGCAAACTACTGAAATTTGCAGTTTTGTTAAAGATGCATTTTGCTAGAATCAAGTCATAATGCGTCTGTAGTTGCTTTTTCATCATTAAGATTGTGTATCTATCTTATTCACTTGAAGTGTCTGTCAATATTTTTATATTTGACCCGGTCGTATGTTCTCCCTTTCCTCTAGCAAGGATGCTTTTTATTTTATTCAGTTTCTCCATATTTAGATCTTTAGGATCATCAAACTACACCGTCTAAGACAACATTTTAAGAACATCCTGCATCTAAATATCATATTGGTGCAGTGTGCAGGTGCAGCAGTTGCAAAATACTGATACTGTCTTTGAGAAGATCATAGGAATCATTGTACGTCTAGCGGAGCATGGCCTGATTCACTGTGACTTCAATGAATTCAACATAATGGTATGTTTTTGAAGAATTTAATTTCAACTTGAATGTTGTTTATTTTACTACACTTCAATGCTTTTTACCTTGCTATGTTGTTTTTAATATTGACTTTTTTATTTATTTATTAAAATGTAAGGTGACTTGTCAAATTTGTATATTTGTTGCAGATAGATGATGAAGAAAAAATTACTGTCATTGATTTTCCTCAGATGGTATCCGTATCTCATCGAAATGCAGAAATGTATGATGATAAATTACAAGATGGTTTTAGCCAACATTTATAGTTAGTTCCACTGTACTTATAACTTTGATTTGGTTTAATATATGATGTTAGGTACTTTGATCGTGATGTTGAATGCATTATCAAGTTTTTCAGCAAGAGGTTCAACCTTACTTTTGAATCAAATGCTGATGATTCAGAGACAGATGAAGAATCGGATAGTGTAAAACCTCGGTTTTCTTCAATTAAAAAAGCATCTGGTGTTCTTGACAAGGAACTTTCTGCTAGTGGTTTTAGTAAGAAGGAACAAGATGATATTGAAAAGGTATGCTGCATTTTCTTTGTTTTAAGTAGTTGTGAGTTTATCCTTAATTATAGGAGTTAATTTTGGCCCATTTACTTGGGAAGGTATTGATATGGGTTGTAAAGGGAACACATCATATAGGTTGAACTTTTGCCAACAGTATATTCTAAACATATATTATCTTTATCTTTATCTTAAGATCTTTATATATATTAAAAGACAACTAACCTAACCACTTATTGGCCAATTACAGCTCTCCAATCATCAAATTTGAACGTTGATGATGTCATTATTAATATAGTTATAAATTAAAAATCCTAGTAATCATTATTCAATAATATTAATATACATTAGCATTGATATTAATATTTGTAGAAAAGTCTCACTAATCTACACTTTTTTGTTTTCCATCAATAATCTACCCTTTTTAGTCTCACTAAATACTTAATTTATAATTATTACATTTTGTAGACATCAAGTTGAATTTTCTAAAAAATTTTCTTCATTTAATTAATTAAAAAATTGTTAACTTATTTTTTATAACTTTTTTTCTTAAAAGAATATTAAATTTAAATGTTAACTTGCATATTCAATGAGTATATAATGAATCAATATATTAGTTTTTAAGTTTTGAGTTTAAGAATTCATTTTTTTTCCCCAACAAATTCATACATTATTTTGAATAACAAATAAAGGTACAATGCTTATGTAAATTGTTATTCACTATTTTTATCAAAATTGGCTTGTAGTCACAACATCCCGCTTTTAACTACAGACAATTATACGTTGCGATATTTCGAGTTAAACCGAAAAGTATCTTAAGGTAATGATAAGCAACAAATGTCTGATCAAAAAATATAAACAAGTATTGTCTATAAAGAATATTACAAAAGATGAAATACAATATATGTATTAAACCTTTTACAATATAATTCTTTTATGAAGGTTTTTTACATTTAAATTTACATGTTTAATAATTTATTTAATGTCATAAAAAACCCGTGTATTTGACACGGGCATGAATCTAGTTCTTACTGAAAGATCAATTCTGATTGTAATGTAATATAACTACTATTCTATTCTATCATTGTGTTAGTTAAAATAAAAAACTAAGAAACAAACAAAAAGTGTTTGATTAGAAAATAGGTTGAACGAACATAAACACATTTAGGCACTTTTACCCCTAACCTGTTCTCATATGTTACCAACCTCTCCTTACCAGCTCTGTACTTAATGTTTGTCTAAAGTTTGTTTCTTATATTGTAGTTTACTGAGAATATTTCTGGTTCCGACGATGAAGATACAGAAGAAGGTGAAGATTTAGAAGAAGATGAAGTAGACAGTTCTACAGTTAATGCATTGGACGTCCAAAAGTTTGATACTCTATGCTCATTGACCAAGGTACCCTTTGAGCTTTTCTAGTTGATGTGATATAAATCACTGCTTTCTTTTGTTTATATAGCTTGTTTTTTTCAAAAATGGATAAGCATGATCAGTCAATATATGGTGTATTTTGTCGGTCTTGCAAATTTTCTGTAAATAGGTTCCTGATGGCATTATTATGTTATGATTTGACTAAGAATTGGTACAATCTTGAATGACATTGTTAAATGCTCCTTGCTTATTAAGGATGATGAGCAAGTGAACACTTCTGGTGATGTAGAAGAGGTTCAAGAGGATTGTGAAGGGAAGCAGGTAGATACAAGTGAGCAGGTATTTATTTTCTTTCTGCACCTCTAAAGTCCAACACCTTGGATATTTGGAAAGTCAAATCTCATCTGCACCTACAATTGTTTGTGCAATGTTTGAGGTTTGACTTGTGTCATTGGTTAGGTAATATATATGACTATTCGTTGAGTATCTATAGCACTCTTGACGAGTAAAGAAATATTAGGGACGCAAGTTATTACTTACAATCTAATAGTATAGATGGTAATGGGCTATCGTATAGTGTTAATTTCATTCTGGACAAGGAAATGTTAGATATTTCAGGGACAGCTTAAGGGAAGTGACCAAGTCTTGAAAATTTGAAATTGCAATTGCATTTAAGGAAATGTTGATATCAAAATACATCAGAAACTTCTAAATTAAACGTAATTGTTTAGATAGGAGTATTAAAGTAAAACAAATAAACAATTATTTTCTCTTAACTGCAAATCGTCGTGCATCATGAAAATTTTTGTGCATCAGCGTATACACTTGTGCTTATGACTTTTTGTGCATCAATAATTTTATCATGATCCGATATTTAAGATCTTATCCTATACATTTGGTACCCACTAATCCCCCAGGCTAATGTCCAAATAATTCTCAACCACTTAATAATCCCCTGATTATCTCAAGTTTGCCTTTAGCAAGACTCGGACCCAAGACCTCTCCTGGAAAGTGGCAGCCGGTGGCCACTGGGCTATTACCCAATGGTTAAACAACAAACAACAACCAACCCCTATATATACATTTTATATATAAAAATTGAAAGCATTAGAAGTTGTTTGTGAATTTGCTCAATCTGACCCACCTCATTACTAAAAGAATACATGTGTTGATCTTTTTACCCAGCCCATTTGACTCCTAGGATATGCAGTTTCTTGTGACACGAGCATATGTGGTTCCCTGTTTCTTTTCCTTTTTTATCAATACTAAGTGGGTCACATGTATTTCATGTAGTAAAGCAGTGAATTAAAAATTTTATATATGTAGGGGGAAGATGATGAAAGCGAAGAGGATGAGAATCCTGAACTTCTAGACCGTCTAGCCAGGCAGCGAAAACGTGCCATTCAAGCGGCTCGTGCGGGGAGGAAGACCAATTCATCAAGAAATGCTTATAAAGACAAGGGTGGTAAATCTTCTCATAATTCCAAGATCCAGAAACAAATGAGTAGTTGGTGATCACATGTTTACTCTTTATTACTATAAGTTTTGAATACAACTTTGTTTCTGTGTATGCATGCACACAAATGCCATACTTTAGCTTAAGAAGAGTGAGTTATGAAAAGAAGACGAGTGAAAGCTATGAAAGCAACTAATATTCTAATGTGTAAAACATACAATTTTTGTAGTCATCAAATATTTTAGGTAAAAAGATGCTGAATTATATTGTTACTTATATTATCGTTTTGAAATTGCTTTGTTCTTTGTTTCTTTCACACGTGTCTGTCCATTTTCTGCAAAGAACAGCTTGGTACTTTAATGATCTTTTTTGGGTGTTTCTCTGCAAAGAACAGCTTGGTGTTTCGTTGAATTTTAGAACATCAATGTATTCATTAGAAACATTTACAATCTACCATATGTTACTTTGGGTGTTAAAACGTTTTGGTGTCCCGTGAGTTCCTACATCAGGCAACCTGTCAAATTGTCGACCGTCTATTTTTTCCTTTCACCCGGAGATCGTTTTACCACTATAAAATAAACATGTCAAATTGTCGACTGTCTATTTTTTCCTTTCACCCGGAGGTCAACGAGAGTATATAACTTGGTTAATGAAGTCAAATAGATAGAGGTAAAGTTATGTTCCTGGTTTGGTGAATGCAAGACTTCATGACATCTTTTAATCACTTCGGATACGATAGAACAACCTCTCCTATTGGCCGTCTAACAGGTTTTTTGTCTTGTCGAGTTGGGCCAGGTTTCAGTTCTCGTGATTGCTAGGAACACTAGTTGCTACTACTTAATACTATTTAAACGTTGTTTTGGTAACATTGCTGGTCGCAATTCATCAATACGATGTTGCACAAGCTCAGGTCCACTAGAATTTCTGATAAAGCTCTCGATTATTTCCTGAATGGGCAATAGTTCACACACAAGTTTTCGTCATAAGGCATTCTTCGTGGTGTCTATTTTAAACGATATATACTTTTGCACTAACTTCTCGGCCCACCCGAGTTATATGGCAAGAATATGAGAAGTGATATTGATACTACTACTTTTGATGAATATACTACAATGCACAAATTTCGTAGCCGACTATACAAGTCATTAATACATGATTGCGTAGTAGTACAAATTAAATATCACCTCCCCAATAATATACGAGCCTTCAAAATAAGAGTTCTTTAATCGTTTTATATATAGTTTCAAGTCATTTCAGTGCAATATGGCCAAGTGGTAAATATTCCGCCTCTCACACAAGTGATACGAGTTAGTAGATCCTACCACATGAGATATCATATTACTTAGAAGCAATGCCGATAAATATGATCTCGGATTATGGAATAGTCATCGTATTATATTATATTCGTTCATACCTAAAACATTTTTAGCTATGTGAAAAAATTCCTGCTTGTTTCTAAGTTCGCCACACTTGACATTAATAACCACTACTGTTCTAAAATTTCTCAAGATAATATCATTACAAATAGTTTAAGATAGTATATAGAATATTATAATGATATAAATATAACGTTAAGAGTAATTGATTATGTGTTTTAACTTAATTTCAAATGCACCGATATCACATAACTGCTCATGACGAGCCGGGAAAAAGTCCCAAGCCTTGACGCAACAAACTAAATCGCAAACTACTACGAGTATTTTTTTATTTTATATTTTGGAAACGACGAAAATTTGAGTGAGAATGATCGAAGTTATAACGGCTGCTATGAGGATACAAAGTATTTGTCTTGAATGAAATTCCTATAGTTGTTTGAACCTGAGAGAAATTCTTGGTTTTTATTATTGAATTAGAAGTGAAATTTTTACAAAGCTAACATCAAAAGCTCGCGCCTTTAGATCTTTAATAATTCCTGATGAAAGGAACGATATTATTGGCTACTAATTAAAGAGACATGATATAATCACACACTAATGTTATATGGTAAGCCAGCTGGAATTAAAAATACTTTATATGTAATAATGTGATGACGCCAGCATATATAATGCTAAAAATCGTAAAATATAATAAAAAACTGGTTACAACTCGATCACAG
>JANDBE010000051.1:13431294-13442794 GCA_024320915.1 Erigeron philadelphicus
CCATAAGCCGTTACAGGTGATTCAGGGAAAAAACCAACAGACTTGTCACTCCTAAGAGTCGAACCCAAGACCTGTGGAAAAAACTAGGGATCATCTGCCAGTTGTGCTAGGCTTCATTTGCAAAAAAAATAATACTATTTAGTATTTACATCCCCATTTTCCTCGTAAGTTTTTCTCCTTTCGAAAAAGTGGGTATTGATATTTAATATAACACCTATATGCTGATTTCCTTTTTCCTTAAAGGACCAAACCTGTAGTTCACAGTTCTTACTAGACTATAATAAACATAACATGAAAATAATAGCTCAAAACGTAACATTACAAGTTTTTATACCGTTACATTCATTCCCTGTCACTATTCTTTCATTTTTCTTGAAACGCTCCCAGTTTCCATTCCCCCCGCTTCCAAATACACAAATTCAATTTAAACCCCCACCCAAAAACACACAACAACACAATCAAAACATAAAATCAAAAATAAAAACTAAACACAAAAATAAAAATGAAAATACTCTCTTCATTAACATCAATTAACAAATTCATCCTCACTATCGAAATCATCTTTTTCACTACAACAATCACACTAATTGCTATCGCGGTCCAATCCCTCGACATCCAAGCGATTTATTCGGTCATCCAGACATGTCTGAAACCCCCATATCTTTACCTCCTAATTAACCTTATAATTCTCACAATCGCTTTCACATCGTCGTCACATTTTCACTCTCAAAACACGGAAACTAATCATAATTCTGATCACCAAACGAATAATGTGCAAGTCGCTCTGAATGGTTTAGCGATGTCGTCCGACATGACGTCATCATGGAATCCGTTGCCTCAGCAGATAATAACAACTGATTTGAAATCGGAGGAAATTGAGAAACCGCTTGTTGCTTCAAGATTTGCTCATCGGAAACAGCCCGTTAAAACTAGTCCTACTGATGGTAACTTTTTTTTTTCCTTACAATAATTAATTAATTGCTTAATATTTTCTAAAATTCAATTTAGTTGAAGTATTTTTCAATTATTGTAATGTTAATTAACCGTTTGAAGAAAATTAAAAGATCGTTTTCCTATTTTATTAAGTAGTTGGTTGGTGGTTTAATTAATTGAAAGGTTGAATTATTTTGATAAGTTAGACGGTTTTAATTGTGATTTTAAATGTTTAATAAATGTCTTGTCTGTTGTTTATTGAAATTTTTAAATTTTATCTACTGTCTGACTAGCTGTAATTTTTTATATACTGTATAATTTTCATGAAAATTTATATAAAAAAAGATGATATCAAATTTTGGAAATAGTGAGTATATTCAATGATTTATTAATAGTTTTTGAAATTTGTGTACATATTAAGTCTTGGTTTGTTTTGGAGTCATCTAATTGTCATTGAATCATTTATATATCATTTTTTTTAGTGCTTATTAGTTAATACTTAATACTTCTTTGATACTTTCAAACTTTTATTGAAAAATGAAATAAATAAATATTACTACTTTTTTCAAAATTTGGAAGTACAGAGGAATGTAACGGCTATATTTAAAAAGCGTGACTTAATAAATAATACTCTATTAAATAATTAATAATAAATTAAATTCAATACAGGTAATAAAGCCCTGAAGGTAGCAAGGCCAAAGAAGCAGGAAACATTAGAGAGCACATGGAAGAAAATGACAGATGGTCGTCACGTGCCACTCACGAGACACCTTCGTAAATCAGAAACAATCGAAAACCATCATCACTCAGAGGTCTACTGTCTCGAATCTCCCGAACAGATGGCAAAAAAGAAAAACAAGGTGATGAAGAAATCTGTGACACTTAAAGACCGAACCAATTACGATAATGAGAACCATCAGCCTCCACCACAAACGACGTCTTCCCCGGCTTCAAGTGGAAAAAAGCGGAAAGAAGGGGCGTTGAGTCACGATGAGTTGAATCGGCGGATTGAAGCGTTTATTAAAAAGTTTAATGATGATATGAGGCTGCAGAGGCAAGAAGAGTCAGTGAAGCAGTACAAGAAATGAATAAGAGAAATAAAGAAGAGAGAATTGGTTACTAGCTAGAAGATGTCTTTGTTTGTTGTATGTTAATTAGTTGGGTTTAATTACTATTTTACCTACTAATTTATTTTATTTTTTAAAAAATTTTGGCAACCATTGAAATGTATTGATTGATACCAGGTTTCAAACATATCAAAAAGAATGATGATACATTTTTAAGAGTACAGTGCCCCAATTGAAATAGAAAATACATTACTAAAAATGAGATAGGTTTATTGCACGTTTAATTCTTGTGATTTGTCATACAATATGGTTTTTGTTCATTCCTATTTTTGAAAAAGCCAAGCTTTCAAAGTTCTGCAAATTAAAAAGATTGTCTAATTTTGAAGCCAAGTTATAGTACATGCTTTGCACAATGAGAACGTACTTAGCACACCATCTATTTTTGGCCGTAAATAACCAAACATGTTTCACTTCATTGTATTGAACAACACCTTAAAATATGTTTGGTATTATACGATTAAAATTGGTGGTAGGTACAAGTTGTCATATCTTTTGTTCTTCTCATTATCTACACGCTCTCATTGCTTCATCAATCTCCTCACAATCACTCTTAAGATGATGAACAGTCTCCTCAACAAATTGTTGTTTACTACTACTCCAACCAACATTAACATTATGTTGCTCTCGTTTCTAAGGTATTTCCTTGATTGTCACTCTAATTATCTCTTTTGGTTCCCTGATTTTCACTCTAATTATCTCTTTTGGTGATTTTAAGTAAGTGATTTACTCAACACACATTCTTGATCATTCTTCTAGTCGTTTGAGGAAATTACACTTATATTATCATCCTGTTGTTTATTCAATTTATATTCTAGTCAAATGAATGACATTGTTTGGCTTTATCGAAGTTTGTTTAAATCCTTTTCTCAAGTTAATTTATCTAGAGTGTATTACTAGATTTTTATCCCGCGGAAAATCGCGGTTAGATTTAAAAAAATTTGTTTTTTTTTTTTAAATTGGGTAACAGTTAAATAAAATAATTAAAAAAGTTTTCAAAAAAAGGTATTATATAATCAAAGAGTGATTTAACTTTAAATATTTATATGAAAATTTATAATTTCTCTTTTGATTAACATTTCTGAACAACTTAAGTGCTTTGGGCGAAATCATTAGTTTAAAAATAATTAATTTAATAAAATTTTGTAAGAAGTAAAATTATCAAATTGAATAGAATTTAGTAGAATGTATAGAATTATTTTTAAAAAAGTTATTTGTATAGAATTACATAAAACACTTTTGCCATCCAAATCCCATGAGCCAAATCTTCTTGAATCTTTAAAACTTTTAATCCAGCTTAACAAAACCATCGGCCCAAATATATTAGCCCAAATCCCCTTTATAACCACAGTCCAATCAGTCCAAAATACCCAAAAACCCATATAGTATCAAAACAAATCCCAGATTCCTTGATCAAAAAATCAAACCATTTTCCCTTCATTCCACCATAACTGATTTTCCTTATTAGACCCCAAATTAAAAATAAAATATCAATAAATTTAAAAACCAATTTCCTACCGAAACACTTGAACAAAAAAACACTACAACACCCGTTGACTATAATAGTCAACACAACCATCAAACAACATTCTATCCTATCCAAAACCCCAATTATCACTCCAATAATCTCCATTATATTCAATACCCTTCAAACCAATAAAACAATACCAGTTTAACCAAACTTCAACCTTAAATTTGTCATACCAAAATTATATGTTTGACCAACCAAAGTTAACTCAGCATATATAGAACTAAAGAGATACCCCTCAAAATACCTCCAAAATGAATAACTAATTCCACCTTTAACCAACCCACCCCTAATTATTTCAACCCAGCAGTCCATAAACATAGAACAAAATCCACAACCAAACCTTTTATTCAACAAATTCCTGCAACCACCATACCACCCTACTGAATTAACTCCAAACCAGATTTCAGCAAAATCATATTTGAACCTATCAATAAAATGTCTCCTAACTATCCAATATATCCAATAAACCACTGTCAAAATCCCAAATTGACTTTTAAAAGTCAATACACACCAGAGTTCATCAGGATGATTTATAAAAGTCAAACCTGTCCACATACACCAACTACACTCATAATACCTAAAATAGAGAAAATTACAAATCCACAACAACAGAATCATTCCAATACTGCTAAAAAACCAACCTAACCAAAAACCAACCCCATTTATAAGACTTAAAACATAACAAATATAAACAACCAACCTGAATCAAGAATTGTAATAAGGTAATCATGAATTGAACCTTGGCTACATGATTCAAGACAACATATACTAATCTCATTATGCATCTTCCATGTTCCTCTTTGCAATATACTCCATAAATAACCATCAATTCATTCCATAGTCCCAGCCAATTCCAAAACTGTGTGAACCATAAAACAAAATTTTAAACAACTTTCTCCAAGTATAAAATGATAGTCTTCAACTTAACATAGAAAATTTAGTCGGAAACGAACCTTAACTTTCATGTCAGGATCTAAATGTGGTGAAGACCACCTTTTTCTTCACGTCTTGTTCTTCCAGGACGATATATATACTCCTTACGGTTCACATGGACACCGACCTGTCACACAGTAGTTATTAAACCATATCTGGGATTTACATTTTCATTGAACACCACATAACTCACACATCTTTGTCCCATTGCGATGTAAACCCACATTCCATATTCACATGATCATATAATATAGCTTGTTTAACCAAGATAGTAACATTTTATAAAGAACTACAGGGCAAGAAAGGAACTTGAAATCTATGAAATAAATAATAAGATATTCTTACCATCAAATTACAGTTTCGAAGATTTGACTTGCTGCATTGCAGTTTCTACTGCACTTTCATCCCTCGCATTCATTTGAACCTTATACCTATTGTTCATCGAATACACCAGAGATTAAGACTTACGCAATGACATGTTAATACAGTTAAAAAGTTGAGCTTGTTTACTTCCTTCTACAATTTAGAAGCAACTCAGTTATTGGAACACCTGAAAGTTCAATTTGATTGCTTAAAGGCCAAAGGTGGCAAAATAGGTGGATAGTGAATTCGGAAGGATGGCAATGGATGAGCTGACCTACCAACACTTTTTTGTATAAACCTTCTCTTAATAATTTCATGAATGATCAAAGCACGGTTATAAAATCTAACATTACAAAAATATTCCAAATTTCCTAAATATAAAAGTCTAGGAAGATTTTATGCACTTAAAAACACTTGAGATTACTTTCAACCCATTTGACAAGTTAGACATAGGGTATAATCAGTGTGTTTTAACATGTACCAAAATGACCCTTTTGGCCTTTTAATGACCTATTATTCGACCCACCCATCTTGCCATCTTGTGAAAAACTGTAACATAATGGATTAAAGAAAACTACTCAGATGAGTTCTAAAAAATGTAAAAATACTTTGAGAGCCTTTTTATGTACTCCATGCCATGGGTTGTTCTCCATACAAGTATCTGCAATGACTTGTAGCTAGTTAAAAGTCCAGCGAATGTGGTTGTCCATGAAGACCATTTATAGAAAGGGAAGCTCCCCTATCATGTGAGAAAACTTTAGTGACGCCTACATTAGATAAAAAACACCAATCACATTCACAAATGAGAAAGAAAGACACGTAATGGGTTCAAAATACACAGTTTCGCCAACATTCAAGTAAGCCACAAAACCCTTAAACATGAAAAAAAAACACAGTTTTTTTACTATTGATTATAACCGAGTATGGGAAAATTTTACAAAGTTTATAACTAAATCACACCTTATCATGCCCTCATCTTTCCTAGGTGACACAGGTTAGAATAGCCCGTCAATCATTTCAACTCGAGCAGATTGTGCTCTTACAAATGCCCTGTAGCGGGAAATATAAAGCCATTTTTTAGAGGTTACTACCTGCACATTTCAAAATAGATTTATAAGTACGAAACAACTTAAGGTTATCGCCAGTTTAAAGAATCTAAAACAAAACATACTGCAACAATTGAGGGCACATCTGAACGGCCTGGTGAACCATGAGATACATCCAAGCAAATACATGGAAATAATATCATCAAGAATAAAATATAAAATATAAAATATATAAAGAAGGTTCATTATTTGGTGATATCGAAGATCTGTCGTCTTCTTTCTTAGTGTCCTTCCTCTTAATCTTTTTTGCAACCTTCAAACACCATTTTCAGCATGAGGTACATCAAAATCTGAGCTACATTAACCTCTTCATACGAAAATTGTCCCTACAGGTAAAGCACCATCTTTAGCATGAGGTACATCAACCTCTTCTTCAACAGACTCTAATGGATGTTCATGTCCCACTTTATTATTTTAAGCCTCCTTCACAAGTTTGGAATTATAGCCAGTACACAAGCTTCAGCTTAAACTGTCGTTTTGACACTAATGTAACCAGAAATACATTATTCACACCCACATGAGCAGCTTAAGTTCTGCTCTTGGCGGATTTAGTATTGTACCATCTACGATTTGATTAAAACTTGAAAAGATTCTTCTTTTTATCTTAGACCTAGGTTCCCTTTCCTAAACCTGGTAAGTAGATTATTACATTAACACCACCTAAAAGATAAACACGGTTACCTCTTCATCTGCAGAACAGCCGCAACACCATCACCGCCTCCTAAGTTCATGAGTATAAAAGGCTTTGACCTGTAATGTTTAATAATAACATTAGTAAGCCAGAAGGTCTTGAAACAGGGGGATTAATAATGACACAAGCTTAGATTCTGTTTATGAAAACCCCAATTTCAAAAATCATAAAACCTAAATCTTATCAATAAATTCTTCTTTCCTTGTTATTCTTCGATCTAAGCAAACAAACCTTAATTATAATCACTGCAGCTCAGACAAACCCTAAATATACCTCTGATCTTCAGATTCATCCCCCTGCTTGTTCCATATTAAGAAAAACTATACAAATTTACCTTTTGATAATCATCTTCATAAAAAATCCCTAATGTCAAACCAAAACCAACCCGTTTTGACTCGTAACCAAGCACATGTGACCAGCCCCTTGGGGACCTCCGTAATGAAGATTTAAGTTTAAATTGATTCCATATTGCAAAATTAAAAAGTCTTGTCCATATCAATATCATTGTATTTGCAATGAAAAAGCAATATGCAAACTATTTAAACTAATATAACTTCTAATAAGGTAAATAGCATTTCCTCACCAAATCTATATTTGTTATTGAACGGTTTTCCTTCAGAGCCTCAGCTATTTTCTCAGCTCCCTGGCACATTTAAATTAAGAAGTCAATGCTAGATAAGAACCTTCTGGTTACATAATTAATGTACTGAACTAAGAAGCGACAAATACCTCATCTTTGATGTCATTCATATAAACGTTAAGCATTTACTTCTTCTGATATATTCCGCAACATGAAAAGTGCCTTTTGAAGTTATCATATTGTTGCCGACATCGAGAGCTGAGAGTTTCCCTGCTTATAAACTACACGTGTCAAGTTAACACGATATATATAAACCCAAAGAAGCAAAAAGGTGTACATAAACAAAGCATAAAACAGTGTATCAAGTAATCAAACCTTTATGTCACGACAATCCAGCTATTAGTGCACGAACTCCTTCATCTCCTATCGAATTTCCGTGTAAGAATCTTCGTATCAACATAACAATTTTGCTACAAATAGTCGAAAGGCTCAAATATGTTGAAGTAACAATTTACAACTTCCTTGCACATTTTCTTAAGCCCATTCTTTTACTGACCTCAGATGTCCTTTTGCTACACCAAAACAATTAAAACGGTATGAATATGAAACTTCTTGCTTTACATTCCATTCTTTCCCAAACGCATTTAATGGATCAAATCATACAAAAAATTAACTCAAGCATTTACACAAACAGTTTGTGAACATGATTTAAGACAGAAATCATTCCTTCATATCGAGTCAAACTGAAGTGAAATAAGGATGAAATATGAAGTTTATGATGCATATAACACAACCCACAACTTTATTATTGCATATAACACAAGAATTGTAAATTGATTGAAACATACCTTGATTAATTAAACATAAAGCAAGAAAGCCGTCGGAGTTAGCACAGTCGTCGGAGATGGATATGAATCCATGATAGTTTAATCTCATGTAAATGGAGATTTGGAGAGTTGATTTTAGAGAGATAATATCAAAAAGAAATCTGCTTTTTTTCTCCCTATGAAAATGCCTGATTAGAAAACTAATAAAATATTTGACAACTTTTAGTCTCTCTCCCTCTTTTCCCTCCATTCTTTTTCTTTCCAATTTCAAAAACTAATAGGCCCACCCATTTTCTTTCCTTGTTTGAAATTGAAATCCCCCTCTCAAACACCCTCTCACCTTAACACCTCCCACACACACTAAAAACACCTAAAAATACATAGAACTTGACATCACCTTTCCTACTTGGCATCCTTCTTTGATCAACACGTCATGCAGGTGATGTAACATGATTTTTCTCCTTTAGTATGAAAGGGAAGATATACAGACAAATGCAGTTTTGAGTTAAAATTTTTTTTAAGAAAATGAGAAAAGACAATAGAAATTTAATTATATTTTTGAGTTCATAAAAAAGGGAAAAGAAAAAGAAATAAAAATACAATTTTATAATTATACTTTCAATTGAAGAAGAAAAGTCAGTTTAATTGAAAGGGTAAATAAGTAACTTCATAAAGAGTAGAAACTTTTCATCCGAAATCAGCCCACTTATGGGGTGTTTGGTTCATGGAATTCATAGGAATTCAATGGAATTGGAATTTGAATTTCATGTTTTCCTATGTTTGGTTAGCAAAAACTATGGAATTCGAATTGAAAATTTTCCTTCAAATTCCTTAAAATAGAGAATTCAGAATTCCTTCACTAAATCAATGGAAAGTATTCAATGGAATTGAATCAATTTGACAAAAAAGCCCCATAAAATATACAAACCTATTTCCACTTGATTCTTAAATTTCTTCTGATGTTGCTGTTGTGCCGCCATCAAAGCCACTGATCATCAATCTCCCTGACACCGTTGCATATGATTCCAGCCTCCGCCGTCGCTGCTCGTGATTTCCGGCCATCGCCACATTCGAATTCCGTCGGATTTCAAATGTTAATCAATAGTACTATACGTTTGTTATTAATCCTTGTAGTATTGGAAATATGAAATCTTGGTGGTATAGATCGATCGAAGTAAAGGCAATGCGAAAAGTAAAAATTGATTAAAGAAAAGAAAGTTGCAGGTTTTGCATGAAACTTTTTGGGGAGGATGAATAGTTTTGACTTTTTGGCATCACATATTCACATGTATCGATCTATCATATTTTACGAGAAATGCTAGGTTTACAAACAAATAATTACAAACAATGTTAACATAAATTGACCAATAAAAATCACTAGATTTATTTTAATTTTTTCTTTCTTTATTCACTCTCCTTATTTTATTGATCCATTTATGTTTGTAAACATTTGTTTGTAAATGTAGCATTTCTCTAAAATTTACTAGCCTCATTTTGAGCCATAAGGAGAGGTTTATTCCAGAAGGCCTTCGAGGCATTGTCGATACAGATAACTGCAAACTGAAACACACGCACTCACACAGAGTTAGTTTTATAATTTTAATTAATTAGATAGCAAGAACATAAAGGAAATTATGCAAATACGTACCTCAGCACCAGGCGGCTCCATCACGAAGGTACCTGAAATTCATACGAAAAAAATCATCAAAAAGCCGTAAAATTAGAAGCAGCATCATCATCATCTAGAAAGTAGATGAATCATACAGGAGTAGAAAGCACGATGAGAATTATTTATAATTGAAAATACTAAAAAATTAAATAAAAAGAGATACAACTTACGGGAATGCACCTTACCTGCCTATGAAACCCTACACGATTTACTGTATTATTGTACAAGGAAATTTATAGAGAAAAATTATATTATTACGCCGACAGCTCATATAATGGGTTCTAAATTCTAAGAAGAGTTTACCAATAAGGCATGTGCTTATAAGACATAATTTATTGGAACTTTTTCACTGCTACATTAGCATTACATAACTAAGGACTCTTCTCAGGACACTCACTGTTTATAAATTTATTCAGAATTTTTTCGCCACATCATCAACTCTTTTAACATTTTTTATAACTATATATATTTAACCAACATACTTATTTAACATTAAACACAAAATTAATTAAAAACTAAAACTAAATAACTATTTTTTCAATATTAAAAAACATATTTAGATTACTAAAATCTAAAAAATACAAAATAAAAATAATAAATTAATTTTAGGGACTAAACGGATTACTTTTGAAACTCAAAAGTTATTTCATACATATATATTATACTATAGGGGTAAAAATGAAACTTGTTTATTATATAATATATGTATATATGTATGCATCTTCTTCCTCACAAAAAATTACATACACTAAAACTACATACTATTGACATATATATATGAATATATATCCATACCAGGTTTATATATTTTATATATGTATATGAAGCAAAAAAGAAAAAGAAAAATAGAAGTCTTTACCCGCTGGCCCCACACTCACGGCGTCTTCTAACTTCTTGGTGGAGAAGCTTTTGAAGGACGCAACCTCCAAGAAGATGGCTGCCAATAACTTCTTTGCGTCCAAGACCATTGGGACGCACCCATGGGATGGTTATAAGCACCGCCCTAAAGGGACTAAGTGTATTCTTTCTAAGGGACTAAGTGTATTTTTTCTCTTTTAGAACTGCTTAGGGAAGAGTCCTAGAGGATAAATAAACTATTCATCTTGAAAAGCTTAACTTCAGTGTGACTCTAATTGCTGAGCTTAAAGAGGTAAGTTCAGCTCTTAGCAAATTTTTAAAGCTTTTTTTTTTATGCCTTTTGGATTATTGACATTTCCTTAAGGTTTCCTTTTCTTGTTTGTAGCGTTACCCAGAGTTGGAGATCATGTCTTTTGTTGATAGCAAGGCTGCCAGAGTTTAATGATTCCGATTTACTGGTTGATCTTAAAGAGGTAAGCTCTTAGCATTTTATCAAACTTTTGTTTATGCCTTTTGGATTACAGGCATTTTCTTAAGTTTTTTTTTCTTGTTTGTAGGTTACCTAAAGTAGATGATCATCTCCTTTGTTGATGGCAAAGCTGCCAAAGTTTGTTGAATACCTTAAGTAGGTTGTAGAGTTAATCTTCAGTTATCGAGTATTATACTTAATTGCTTATTATAGATCTGAATTTACTCTGTAGAATTGATTATTGTGTCATACATTGACTTGATCACCTGTTAAGTTATGGATCTATATTCACTTGTCAAATTTTCTTGTTGACTTGGCTTTTTTTTTTTTTATTCTTTCACTAGCACGTGTTGTTATCCATGCTGCTGAGTTAGCTGGGCAAAGCATATGCATGGGGCTTACCGCCTTCTTCCCTA
>JANDBE010000051.1:13526334-13536593 GCA_024320915.1 Erigeron philadelphicus
ATTCCAAAAGGGGCAAAATTAACTAATCCGTGAAAAGTAAAAATAAATGGGATCGAAATATTAAAAACTTATTGAGAAATTTTAAAAATTGATGAATAATTTAAAAATACATAATAAAATCTAAATTTTAAGGACATTTACCCCTTTGTCACCCATGTGCTACTGCATATATATATGGGATTTTGAACAAATGACGTTATTGTTATTAAAGTCACTCGGTATTTTTACCTCAACCACTTGAATTAAGGGTATTGATATGTACAATTTTAGATAATTGAATATGACATGTGGATATGCCGTTTGCCATGATTAACTGTCACGGATTATCAACCAATTTGACTAAAATTAAACAAAATTGAAACACCAATTGTTAATAAAGGATTAGATACATCATCAAATTATAATTTGTAAAAAGTTACATCATACATGCATCATCAAATCTTATACTCTGTTTAGCACGTCTCATATTGTATTAGCCTATAATTCCCCTATCCTGCTATATCCATTTATTAATCATCTTCCTGCTTTCCTTCCACTAAAAAAAATTCATCATAAATATTGAAACTAAAAACTCTACACCCAAGTGTAGAGATTTAAAAAGTTGGAGTTTCAACAAATTTTTTCACTTTTATATGGGTTTAGTTTTGGAAGTTTAAAAGTTAAAACCATAAGTGTGGAGTTTTCCAAAAAAAAAATACTTTAAATGTTAAAATGTATATTTTAAAGGAAAAAAAAATGTGAAAATGTATATATTAATTTGTCACATCACTTCTTATCCACACCTTTTTTGAATTTAACAAACCTTTAAACATGGAAATATGGTTATTATAGTTAAGTTTTTCTTCTGGCATACTCAAACAAGCTGGGAAGTGTAAAAAAAAGTAATTGGATAGAACCCTCTTGATCTCATGTAGCATTTGGTACCCACTAATCTCTCAGTCTGGAAGTGTAGTTCGTAAGATATATGTAATTGACAAAACATAATAATCGTCAGCATAATATTTGTAATTTTATGGTCATCGATCATTTTGTATGATTATGATTTACTCCATAGCAACGAGTTTCTGGTTATGCTTTAATACAAAATATATTTGTATAATATTTTGATTTAGAAACAAGAAACTAAAATAATTTCAAGACACATATCAAAAAACAAAAACAAATTACAAAAACAATACAAAGGTATACAAGCCCAATAGATAGTTAAGAGTTAAGACTAGCATAGTAGCATATATTGGATATTGGATAGGGTCCCATGAAGTGTAACCGACCCATGTTATCTTTCAAAAAGGATAAGGGTATGTTTGTTAACTTGTCTGGAGCTTGTTGTTAGAGATGATGGCTTGTCTATGGACACGGTAGTTTATAACAGAGCGTTATTAGAGCTTTTGGTAGTCAGAATAACAAGTGGTATCGCTACCCCTTTTGAATAGCAAATCCGAAAATCAACTGAAATAATTTAGTATTCAAGTGAGGTGGAAATTGCCAAGACCCTAGTTAATAAAAGTCGGCATTTGTTAATGAAAAACTGCTAACGAAGGACTCTTTACACAGGTTAATCTTTAGTCCTGTTAAATTGTCATATATCATGTAGAATGTAGATGTCCAGCAAGAAATAGAACTATACCTCTTCATGATTGGTGGTCGCTACTCGCTAGGCAATATAACATTCACAGATTTACTTCGATCCATGATTTGTTTAATGCGTCAAATACAATGATAATCACAATTCACAAAAAGTCACAAACATTCTGATGCGGTAGTTGAAACTGCTCAATGGGTAATTTGGAGTAAGAAGCTTCAGATTTAAGAACCCAGGATGTGTCACAGTGACATTATTAGTTACAACATAAGGGGGGTTTTTTTTTTCCACATAATGACACATTTGTTAAAGAAAACCGGAAAAATGTGATGATGCAAAGAGATGAAATTAGTTGACAAATAAAATGATTTCCAATGTTTGGTATAACAAAGTTTTGACCAATGAACTTAGGAAAAAATGTTTGCTAAGCAAAACAAAGAAATGAAAATGTAATTTAACTAAAGCAATCAATTTAAAAAAGTAGTTTCATATGTTTCATAACTAAGAAATTGAACTAATGGAGCCGTTAATTCAGATTTCAAAACCTGAAAAACATGAAAAATCTAGTGAATGTTTACTATTCAACAAAATTAAGGATGTACTAAAGGTTTCTGATCCAATATTATTATAACTTAGTGAATACCTTTTATATCATTGATCCCAATGTTATTTCAAGAGCAGCTAATGAAACGTACCATTTTTATTATTATTACGAAGCATATACGAGAACCAAGGCTATATCCCCGTTGCTTAAAATCCACATTCCAGGTTCTTACCTGAATCTAAAGTCTCTACTCTCTAGTAAGAACATATCAATAATTGACAACAATATACCTAATAATACTTTATGAAAGTTAATGGTCTGTATGTGCTCTGATCCAGAATTAGGTGATTAAACTAAACAGAGAAGGTATAATGATCATGTTAACATTAATGTGATCTAGGGAGGGGTTGTTTCAATTAAAAGATTCTTAAAGAATATAAAAGTTTCCCACCATCACATTGTTTAATCACAATATACCCTTCAATCATTACAAAATAGGAGATATGATTAATTAGCCTCATGAACTATCACTCACCAGCAAACTATCCTACTATATGTACTTAAATAAAAAACTGTCTGGAATCTGAGAAAACCTAATAAACACACAAAATAGATGAACCAATCAAATCTGACCCATCCATTGGATTTCAGTTCAATTTCAGGGTCAACAACTATGGGTGAGAATCTATTTCATAGCTCTTATTAAAAAAATTCAAATAAGGTTCTCAAAACAGAACCACCAATGATGCTTTCATCAGAAAGGTGCAAAAGATCAGTTCTGTGAATGTCCCACTTGCAATGGTGCTCTTTTGTGGGGTTCCTGCAGCAAGGTGGAACATTGTTTTTGATCCATTTGATACTTGTTATCCCCTCCTACCTATCAGAGATGATTTGTCCAACCTAAACTACTTCAGAGTTCAGACGCCATGGAATACAATATCTACAGATGATACAGCAGCAAATGAGACTTAGTGAGCGAGGTAATTTGGTGTACATGTTACGTCCCCATTCTTTTTTTGGGTTCACTTAGAATTGCATCACGATCTGGTAAGCATAAGGTACAACTATATAAACGACGAAACCACTTTGTGCCCCGGTTGCCTTAAGCCCATAACCGATTCTTTGTCGTAAGTACCAGGTTAAGATATTCGTCAAGCAAAAGTAAATTGTATGCCTTTCAATAAGAAGTCGCGGTCTTTCTAGGAAGAAAAAAAATTGAGGGATTTCTAGTAAAATTCATGCAGAACCATCATTTACAACCTCACCCTGTTGTAGATACCCAAAACTTTTTACTCACAGAAAGTGTATGCAAAGATAGCCCACTGGTGGTGTTCTTTTTTTTTGAACATCATCCCACTGGTGTTATACACATTGACATTATTACAATATTGATTAAAAAGAAATGACTAAGTTTGCAAGTATGCAAAGTTTAAAGAGAATGCTAAAGAGCGTTGAACAGTTTCTTAATAATACTAAACATAGACTTCTTAGGTTTAAAGGCTATTCATTCCAACTGTTTAAGATCCTGTACACCTATGTGCTAATGAGCTTCATTCAGACTTGCTAATGCGAGTCCCTTCTTCATACCAACATATCGAAGGGTTATCAAGATATAAATTCATATAACATGACAAGATGCCTCATGAATGTATAAACTATGTATAGGCATCACATGAACAGATCATGAAAAGCAACTAAACCATCAAAAAGCTTTTGTGACATGAAATTAACATTACACTCCAAGTCTATACATACACAACAGAATCACTAGCAAAATAAACTATAAAGTTTCAGGCTTTTACAGAATAAATTTATAAGGAATCCAATATTCATTTTCACCAATGTTCACACCACATGTACTATATAGGATACAGATGTAATTTAACAGACGAATGCACAAGTAAAATGAAAGGAACTATTCAAGTTTTTCTTATTACCTACCCACATAATGCATACCAGCAAACCAATTAATACATATAAAAAGAAAGACGACATATGATCAAGAACACAGAGAAAAGAAAAAACAATATTACTGCAAAACTTACGCATAAATCAAATTGACCAATCAAGGCTGTTGACCTCTCCCTTGTTGTTGTTGCTGCTTTATGCTAGCATCTGTGGGAAGATAAGAACCCTGTTCACCAGTCACAGTTTGGTATTGTGTAGTCGATTGAGGTGGCAAAGGTTGAGCTGCATAATAAATATGCTGTCCTTGTGCAGGATCCGTGAATTCATATCCATAATTAGCTCCAGCACTAGCACCAGAAGCAGAAGAAGCAACAGACTGCGAGGGGTGGTGCATCTGTGAATACCCTACATATTGCGGTTGAACTTGAGCCTGATGTTGGCTCGGGGGTACTTGAACAAACTGAGGATTCCCAGAACTCGTTGTTGCATAAACTCCAGCAGGCAACTCACTTTTCGTACCAGTTTGTGCAGGCCTACTAGTGGTATAACCAGTCTGCGGTGCTTGACTATGTGAAAGTGGCATAGCACCCGCATTAGACACCTCAGCATAACCACTACCCTGCTGCTGCTGCTGCTGCTGTTGATGCATTTGCATATTATACCCCTGGGGCGCCTGCCTAGCAGGCACAGGTGCAGGCATATAATACACAAAATTCTGCTGGTCAAGTGGCGCGTGGTGAGGATGATGTTGACTCTGCGGTGGATACATTTGATAATAAGACGTCATTGGAACTGCCCCAGATGGATGATGATGAATATACTGTGGTTGTGGAACACCAGTATGAATAAACTGCGGTTGTTGGTGAAGCATTTGTGTATGCTGCGAATCACCAGCTTGAGTATTCCCCATCGACATTAAGTAAGCCGAATCCGCCATTTGTTGTTGCTGTTGTTGCATTTGTATTCTAGCATTCTGATCTTGTAAATTACTCATTTCAGAATTCCGATTATTGTTACTATTAACTTGCATTTGTACTAACTGATCCTGATATATCATTCCCGGTTTCTGCCTACCATCACTGCAAAATGTATACTAATAACTAAATCACACTCTATCTAGTATATTATCTACACACTTATAACAAACAAACAAAAACGATATCATACGAAAAGCATACCTCAAAACCGAATCCTGATCATACGCAGTCTGCGCAAGAGGCGAATTCGTACTCATCGGGACACCGGTAACAACCACAGGAACCGGAACAGCAACACTTTGCTGTTGCTGCTGCTGCTGCTGTTGCAAATTCATCTGAACAAACTGCTCCTCAATTCCAGGAACAGCTTTATTTTCATCAACATGTACTTTAATCGGAGGCAAACTCGCCAAAGACGGCGAAGACGACGCTGATCCAAACGACGACGTTCGCTCCAAATCCGGAACCGAATGAACATCCTGTCCCAAATTATTCCCATTACTACTACTGTTATTGTTATTATTATTATTATTATTATTTTGATGATTTGGTTTTTTGACATCTTTTTTATCATTAACCAAAACGTCGTCGTCTAACCCTAACAAACAATTAACAGAAGAAGTATCGGAAAATCCGGAAGTAGTTCCATTCAAAGCATTTAAAAACCAGTCTTCAGATTTAGTACTGTTTTCCAAAAGCGATCCAATAGAATTAACAGATTCCGGTTTTAACGGAAACAGAAATAACCGTAATCTAGAAGAAGAATTACTAGAAAGTAATCTTTCATATTCATCAATCATATTTTCTAAATCTTCATCAGTAGTAACGGAGATCAACGAATCAAGGTCTTCAGACGGAAGTTGATACTTTAGAGTAAACGACGTCGTTTGAGGAGTAGATACAGATATAGATGATGATAACGAATTATTTGATGAAGATCTGAGAAGTGTTTTTGATAAACGGTTAGTCAGGTCAGATAAAGTTGTGTGACGGTCAACAACTACGATCCGAGTATCGCCGCCGACGTAGCAGAGTGATTTGTCGTGTGGACGAGGGACTATGTGTCCGCCGTAGCTGCACATAAGTCGGAGCTTGGTCAATTGTTGCGGCGGTGGTGGTTGCATGGTGGCGTTTTGGTTGTTGTTGTTATTGTTGTTATTAATAGTATCGTCGCCCCATGAATCGGTGTTGCGAGAACGCGGGGAAGAATCGAGAGAATCGGGGTAAGTGGCGGCGGTGTTGGTGGTGCCGGCGGTGGTGGTTGGGATGGATGGTGGCGGTGGAGCTGCAGTTTGGTGGTCCATTTTTGGGGAGGTTGTGAAATTGGGGGAAAGTGGGTTGGAATTGAGCTGTGTTGTGTAACGCTTGGTTTTTTATACTTTCTATTTATTTATGCTTTCTTTTTAATATTATTTGATGTAATTTTATGTTAATGATGTTTATATATGATTTTTGTATTTTTAATTACGTTGTTAAGTGGATAAAGTGAAGTTTGGTACGTTCGTAGCTACATTTTGATGACTAGGATTAACTAATGTGAAGTTTTATGTTTTGTTTAACATTACTTATGTCATTGATATTTAGACTTTTGGTTTCTTTTTATTTGTTTAATAACTATTGTTGATATTTCCAAATGACACTACAATGAATTCTATGGATATGATTTTGATATTTCTACACATCAACTTCATCAAAATATATAAAAGTCACATATCTATTACGCTACTTTCTTCCGAAATTTTCAGCTAAAATCATTGCATGTCATAGTCAATGGCATTTTTTATTTTTATTTTTGTAATAAGTAATGATAAACAAGGCCAAAAAAAAGGCTGGAAAATAATATTAAATATTTGGTGTCGACCATACTAAAAATTAGTCAATTGTAGCATCAAATATTCAAAGTTCAATAGGAAAAATAATTTCAATACTAGTTATTGATATAGTCATTTCTTAAATTTATTTTTTAAAACAATCATTTTAGTGCATATAAGGAATCGACCAACTTAGGCCTATACTTATAAGCGTCTAGCCCACTTCAGATGCACATCCGACGCACGACCCCCCGAAGATGCTAGTAGCACGGGCTGCGTCTAGGCCGGCGTCTTGGTGTTGCTTCCAATTTTAGACGCATGTATATGTGTGATGTGGGGAAGAATAATGGATGGATAGTGGAATAAGTAAGAAAGAAGTGAGGTATTATAAGGAAGGGTGCGTCTTAGTGTGTATAGAAGAGAGAAAAACTGATGAATAGTATTAGACATGAGTTAGACGCCTTACCTTATAAGGAGGGGCCTGAGAGATAAGAAAATGAGTGGTTTGCCAATGATGACTAGTCTAACAACTCAGAGGCACTCCCAGATTTACCCAAGGTCTTGAGTTCGATCCCTAAGGATCACAAGTCTTGGGGTTTTTTCCTCCGAATAATTGTAACGGCCTATAGTCAACATCTCGTTGTCTATGGTACGTGCAAGGCTTCACTATTATACGGTGAGCCGTGATTTCGTGTATCGACTGAATGTTCGGGAAAAAAATAAGTGGTTTAGATTTAAGGGTATTATAGATATATTAGGCAGATATGTTTAAATTATTGAATAAAAAAGAGAGGTAATAGGTAGTTCAAATCCTTAATTAAAAATTTGAAAAAGGGCAAAATGTTTTATAAGATAGTATAAATATATAAATAATTATCGATTATTATCATATAATAATAATCCAAATCTTAAGTTCTACAGTAGCATTTAGTTGCATTTTAATTTTTAACTGACTTAGTTGTCTTCTCGTTGGCTTAGAAATCTTAAGTTCTACAGTAGCATTGGCTTAGTTGGGCTAATTTAGTTACCCTGACACTTGGTCCATTTTCATTTGTGTTTATAACACTTGATTACACATGTTCATCATTTACCATGTTTTACAATTTAAAAAAAATAATTTAACTTTCTTTCCATTTTTAGCTCCTCACTCTGGGAAATCAACATCTACTGCTTAAATCCCTCATTTGAATTGGGTTCTCTCCAAGTCAGGCAAACATACATCAATCTAAGGTAATGATGTACACCCATTTTTTTGGGTCACAAATTTGTTTAGCTTCCCAACTTTATCTTTGCTTTTTATATAAAAAAATAGGTATTTATTCCCCATGTTGTGAAGGGGGTTGGGGAAAAGTTTAGTCTGTCCCTCTATGTTTATATCCGAAATAATCGTTTTAATGTTTTTTGAATTATTTCAAGCACAATTGTTAGTGTTAATGTGGATACGCCTGATTAATAACCAAGGATGGGATCATTAAAGCAAGCATGAGTAGTGTTGTTATAAGGTGTTCGATAAAATGCCATGTCTAATGTTAAGTAATTTTTCACATAAAGGGCACCATAATCTAGTGGCAAAACTTTAGAATTGTTTGGAAAATATCTAAACAATTGGCATTTGTTAACATATCATAAGAAGAGAGGTTTGAGAGGGTGACAAAGAACCTGATAGTAATTAAGTGACACTCCATTCAATTGCTTTATATATATGCAAGTATATAAAAAATGATTAAAGATTGGAATGTACAGCAACAATAGATTGCGAATGCTAATCAGAATATAGGAAACGAGCTGTAAGAAGCCATGAACACAAAATCAAAAATGATGTTGACAGGCCAATTTGGGCGGGAGCATAATATGATGATATTTAGAGAATTCTTAGCTTCACGGCCCATCATGACATGCTTATGCAATGGGTTCTTAAATTACAGTTTAATTCACGTAACACATTTGGTTAAAATTATATGTCTCGTTGCTTTTTAATATGCTATTTGTATAATATTTTGTTAGGAATGTTTTATAAGATCACTGACGGAATAATGTCTTCATTGCAAGTCCATAAATGGCATTATAGCTAATTTCTAATTTACTTCTTAACAGGTGCTACCCATGTTTTGTACATCGGCAAGGGTCTCAATGGGTAAGACTTGCATCTTTTTCTTTCATCTTTTAGTGAGACTTAAGTTTGCAAGTACTTGGCAAACAAACACTGCCTAGGATGAGTACTATTAAATCTTAACAGTCAACAACACAGGAGATACCAGTTGTAAGGTACCTATAAAACGCTTTCCTGACATAAACTACATCCAAACCAACCTCTTTGGTAGAAGAAAAACCAGGCAACTTGGTTTTAGCATTAAAACAAATAGATTCTATAAATTCTTTACCTCCTGTTAGTGCTACACTCGATTATTTGATTTTGTAATTTAGATCAATATTTCACTTATTCGTCCATTCCATGTATGGTATGGCCCTCTGTCATGTTTGCTATCACTACTACAGGTTCATTTCAGACAACATCATACTTTTGTGACTCCAAATTGCTTGCTATGTAGTCACATTTTACATTTTCATAATAACAAGACCAACTTCTATGTAGCTATTTCGCAGTTGAGGATACACTATTTATAACCTGTTTTAAAACTGTTTTAGTGATGTTCAGAAACTGCCGTTTCACATGTTGAACCTGTTGCAACGCGCGTGGGGACTTGCTAGTCACTGATAATAGAATACCTAAGCGAAGTGATTTGTCACTAAGTTCATGTTAACTTATGTAGTAAGATCTCGTAGGAAGCAGTTGACTTTTTAGGAATTTCAATGGAGCTCCAAATTCCAAAACCAGTTATCTTTTAATTCTCTGTTTTGCCATATTCTATTTGTTCACTAAAACCAAAACCTTCCTCCACAGCCATGGAAGCTCCCATTACTTGGACACTTACATCACCACATAGAAGATCTCCCACATCGAGCTCTCGGTAACTTAGCTCCGTGAAGTCTCTGCTGTCATAATCTCATCTCCTATTTTGGCTAAGTCCTGAAAACCCATGATCTCTCATTCGCAAACGGCCTAAGATACTTAGTGCTGAAATCATTGCATATAACTATAAAGACATTGTTTTTGCACCTTATGGCGAGTACTGGAGACAAATGCGTAAAATATGCATCTTGGAGCTTCTTAGTGCAAAAAATGTCCTATCTTTTAAATTTATTCGTGATGAAGAGTCTTGGAATCTCATTGACTCCATTGGCATCAGGGGCAAATTATGTAAGTAAATTGATCCCAGTTAACCATTTTTGTTTATAGTAATTCTAGTATATATATATATAAGTATAGTTATTTACTAGGTTTTTTTTTTGGTAATTATGGGTGTCTTACTCACTTTACGAGTAGACTAATCCAAAAATTTATCTAATAAAAAAATAAATTTATTATTTGTACAAAA